>OMNM01055201.1:0-21113 GCA_900302745.1 Parablennius parvicornis | reverse complement strand
AAACCAATGCACGACCCAGCGCTTTCAGCACTGGACAGCTCCTGAGGTGATGTTACTGGGGGCGGCTCTAGTATTGGCGTACCGCCCCGCTCAATGTATGGCTTTAACACAGTGGTCCCCAACACCCAGTACCGGTCCGTGGGTCGTTTGGAACAGGGCCGCACAGAAAGAATAAATAACTTACCATAATTTCTAGATTACAAGTCGCAACTTTTTCCATGGCTGAGAAACCTTCCCCCTCTGAATCACAATCAGCAAATAATCTATAAAATACTTTATCAACAGAGATAAAACCCTTGGTGATTGTGTATTTCCCGCTCTCTGCCTGTCTGTCTGTCTGTCTAAAGTTACATACATGTACACGGTGGGTTCACGTTTATTAATATATTCACAAAATATCATAGTTTTTGTGATGTTCATATTATTTTGTTTTGCTGTATTCATCCGCCACATCTTAAAGACCGGTCTATGAAAATATTGTGTGACACTAAAGCGGTCCGTGGCGCAAAAAAAGTTGGCGACCGCTGACCTAAGTCTTAGACCAATGTCATTTAGATGCGATAAATAAAATATGAACTTGAATCCATTCATCAATCAATCCATTTTATATTGTATATCTTTATCAAAGCGAGGGTCAGTGGAGAACTGGAGAAAATCCCAGCTGTCAATCGGTTAACGCAAGAAAACTGGATAACTGTTGTGTCCATCTCAGGGGAAACATTACCAACATCCAGGTGTCACTATTCAATTTCAAACACATATTTTTGGACAGTGGGATGAAAGTTAATGGAGAAAACAGGCAAGAAGCTTCGAAGAAGCCCTCCTCACTCAAAATTAACCTGCAGATATCCTCGTGGTGAGTTAACATATTGGAATCAATGTTTTGCTGCAAACTGGCCCACACAAATACCATTTAGTGTTGTGGTAATATGTCTTCAACGTCCCTGAAATGAACCCACTGTTTCGCAGTGTCTTTCCCCGGTGTGTCACATGCCATCTGGCCAAACTCCAAAGCGGACTCTGTGTATCTGCTGGTTTTTGCCCTTGACAATGACTTGCACTTCCGTCAGCAGAGAAAATAAATAAATAAATAAGTGGAATGCATTCTGGGGCTCAGCCAGTACTGCTGCGTCCCATATCAAGTCTATGGCCATTTCTAAAACAAGAAGAGGCTTGGACAAAGGACACGTCTCTTGTTTCACCTTGATGTAATGATTCCATACCTGCTGCCCTAAAGGACAACAACAGCTTCTACGCTCTGCCTCTATGAAATTATTTATTAATTAGGTTTCTTTCTTAAGTGGTTTCAAAAAAGATCAGAGTGTTTTTAGGCTATTTTAGTAAGCATCCAGGATGATGTATAGGCAGTGCTGGTAAATGCAACCTTTATACGCTGACACATTACACCTATTATGCAGGAAGTGAATGCATGGTACATTCACAGAACAGTGTAACCTATGGTGTGCAACTGGCCTCTGGGGGGCACCAGAGAGCTTCAAGGGGAGTAGGCAAAGCAACAGAAATGTAGAATCAAGAAAACGAACACACACATTTTTTGACCTAACCAGTTATTGGAAAGTCAAGCATTCAGTCAAAAATGACTACTTGGCCTACATAGTGGGTATTTCATGGAATGGCTTAATACAAAGTTTAGTTTATATGAAGAAATAAATGTTTTTTTTTCTTCAATGCCTCCGCTCGTCTTACTCTTGAGTTGCTCCTCACAGTTGTTTCTTTCATTGCTGCCATGCCCAATACTCTACACACTGACACAGTGGTAACTGTAGGTGTCAGCCAAATTTTCAACACGTGGTGTACCATAGAGAGACGGAAAGCACTCTCAAGGTGGAATACAATACACGGTATGTAATAGAGCATCAACAAACTGAGGCTGATCTAACATGTGGGGAAAATGTCAAATTATAAGTATTTTTATCCTTTCTTTCTTATTTCTTCAGTCCTTCTTCAGTATCTCTTAGATTAAGTGTAGAGGAGTTCCTCTAAAACATAAATACAGCAGCACTGAGACTTCTTAAGAAACCTAAGCATGGAAATAAACCTCATAAAAGCTGATTAAAGATCTGCACTGTTGGCTCTAATCAATGATGCAGAGCAGTAAAGAAAGAGCAATGTTGGATGTTCGAAGGGTCCCGATGCAGATTCACAGTGCAACAACTTTAAAAAAAATTATTTTTGTTTGCTCAGTGGTTCAGACACTGCTGCACTATGGCACAATGACATGATCTAGTTTACTTTTTTGATATTAACTCTAATTGTAGCTATAAAGCATTTGGCAGTAAGGGTCTAAAACAAACCTTAAACAGAACATATTTTAGGTAAGGAGACATAAACCGATAATACACTGTAACATTAACGGACATCCTACAAACAACAAATACAACTTAAATACAGCTTTTATTACACAGTAATACAGACACCTTTTAAAGAAGTATGTTTTTATTTTTATTTTCCCATGGGATTGCAGTTTTATTTTATATTTCATAAGGATGGAACAAGTAAAATTAACTTGGAAATTTGTAAGTTTTAGATGATTAATGTAACTTACAAGTTTTCTGTACTGAACTGATTCTTATCACAGCAGCTTGTGTCAATAATTCACATCCTCTCGTGAATTAATGCGTTACAAACATTAAAATGTCTTAGTTCACTCACATTTTTGAGTTCAACTATGGGTTACAAAGATTATATGACTCACCTCTCCATTTTGAAATACAGCTTTTGACTTGAGTTTATAAATCTTTACTTACGTTTTTAGAACGACCCAGATAGTTATTTTTCAGTGTGACTCTTTGGATGATATAACTCAGAAAAAAAATGTTTTTCATTCTCTAGTTTCAACAAAATTCACCTTTCTAATGCTTGAAATTTATAGCAACTTCAACAGTCCGTTATTGCATTGATTTTACACTGATTTTAAGCCACTGTTTACTGCAATTTTCCTCTTTACTCATTGTTACCCTGTTTTTTACTCATCATTGCTCTGTTTTTGATTGTTTTTTTATTCACTGTTTGTTTCATTATTACTTTTTAAAAACTGTAAAGCACCTTGGTTAACCTCGGCTATTGTTTTTAAATTAGCTATATAAATAAAGTTAGATTTGATCGGATGGGATTGTTAAAAAGTACAATAGCAAAAGGACATACAATATAAGGAGTCAAACAGAGATAGGTGTGTAGTAGTTAGTTCTCCAAGTACTTTCCTCCCACAATCCCAAAGAATGTCTTTATGGTTAATTATAAACCTATATCACGTTGTAACTATAAATGAGAGTACTCACTCTCTATTTTTGCTCTGTGATGGAGTGGTGATCAGTTCATCATGTAACCTCCTGCCTTCACCCATAATCAGCTAGATTTAGCTCCGGTGACCCAAAGTTGGATGAAGAAGTATAGAGGTTAGAAAGATGTAAGTTCTTCTTTAATGTTACTGTGATAATGTACTTACATAAATGCCAACTACAGCATCTTTCAATACCTAATATCATGTTTGGTCGCTTAATAAATTTGAACTGTGCTACGTTGCCTGTTGGTACTTTCACTGATGAAGCTGCAGCAGGTAAAGTACAACTCAACTAGCCACATTTACTGAAGAAACATTGACATGATTTATGATTTTAGTAGAGTAAGGAGGCGATGAATGGAGAATTGTGGCTAATTTCAATGTATGTTAAGGTTCTCCACTCGAAGCTAACTTTTTAATTACCGGTTAAAAGGGGAAATAGAAATGTTAGAAAAAAACTACTTACGTGGTGGCCTGGTAAAGTGTCTTGATCATGAGCACAGGTGGAGCAATACTGGACCACAGGTAACCTGTGATCTACTTGTTCTTGTCCCATGCTGACCACCAAGCACACTCTTCAATTCTATAACAGAGACAAACGTACTGTATATGTACTTTATATAAAGCACACAGTTCAATGATCAAGTTTGACAAATGCAATTAAAAGCAAGCAGACATTTGATGCTTAGCAAACTTCACACTCTAGAAACTAACTGACTAACTAGAAACTAGAAACTAACTAAACAAACTCAGAAGAGCACAGAAGTGTTTAATAGTATAAATCAAGGCTGTCAAGATATCAAATCTGAATTTTGTGCTTATTATTGTGGGGCAAAACATTTCATGATAAAGGCATCGTCAGGATGTCAACAGAAACTATGACACATCGTGAGTCCGATTGTTCCACACAATCCATCAAATCCATCAAATTCACCTTTAAACCAAACTCAAAGCCAATATTTTGCCTGATTTGGGTCTTTATTCTCTTTTGACTGGCTACAGTTAATTGCAAAGCTAGCTTAAGAAAAATAATCAGTCCATAGATAGCTGGTAGAAGAGCATGTTTTGGACTGTGGAAATCAGATGAAACTGCACACACAGGTAAAACATGCAATCTCCACACAGAAAGGACCAGGTCAGTATTTGAATGAGCAACATTCTCACAGTGAGGCAAGGCAACTAACCACTGCTCCACCATGAAGCACAACTTGATCAAACCCAGAGGAAAATCTTTACAGTTTCTCCACACAGAATAGGATATATATATAGAATTCTAAAATGTTAAATAATTAACAGTTAAATAGTAAATACATTATTATTAATATGTACAAGTAAAGATCATTATTTACAAGTCAAATGGTAAATGAATATGAAAACAATGGAAAGCTCGATAGTAAAAAAAAAAAAAAAACCAATAAAATCACAAAGAAGAACTTACCAACTCACCAGGAAGAAATACACCCAAAAGTGATTAAAAAAGTTTACAGATAATAAAAAGTGTGAATGAAAACAGGCAGTATCTGCAAATTGTGGACCACGCGATGCGTATGTCATTTGAAAAATGTCGTTGTGGTCTCACTTTTACTTATAAGTGAAGTTCATCTGCAGATAGCCTACTTCTGGTGGAAAAAAATCCTTCCTCCTCCAATTGAAGGTCCAGTTTAGAAAATAGCTTGATGTCGGATCTGCTCCACTTGTTGTCTGGATTCGGTTTTGGTTTCTTCCTCTACAGCTGCAGCACATGAGTGTTTGGACTCACGAGCGGCCCCTTCCGTGAGCCAGAAGAACTGCTTGCCTAACCTGCTGCCTCGGTGCGTGTCTTAGTTTAGCACGCACTGGTCTCTTTCGCGTAGCACACAACATATTTTAAATCAAACTGAAAATAAATTCATAGTTCAAACAATTGGATACATGTAACTTTCACATTTATTTGTTTATTGTACATTTCAGTCTTTATATGCCTTTAATCATGGCGGTACAGAAGATGGATGTATGGATGTATGGATGGACGGATGTATGGATTGATGGATGGATGGATGGATGGATGGATGGATGGATGGATGGAAGGACGGATGTATGGATGGATGGATGGATGGATGGATGGATGGATGGATTGATGGATGGATGGATGGATGGATATCATTGTTAATGCATTTTAGGAAGCATACTAATATATTACAATTTGAAATGTCTTATAATTTTGCGATTGTTATCCTTATGGTTTTGCACAGATGCTTATTTTATCATTTCAATTTAACCCAATTACATTTACACAAGAATCAGTTTGAAAAATGTTTTTTTTTAATAAAATAAATACTTTTACTCTCCATTCTATTTTATTGTGGTTTCTTCTTAAAAATTAAAAGGGGAGGTGGAATCTGAATGATTGAAAGGCATCACCCTGATCTTCTTTCCTTCTGCTAGCCCCCATCTCTTAATCTCTGCATTGTACAACTCTATATCTCTCCAAATGTCGACAAAAGAGAAGAAGCAAATATGATAACACTTTTGAGCCACAATATGACATGATTGTAAAATAGTTACCAATCTAAATTTTGACTTTTTGATCTGGCTTTTACTTATATTTCGACAAATGAGTATCAGAATATTCCCCTAGAGACTTGGATCTATTTTTGGTGTGAAAAGATTTTCAACATATTCTCAGGATGAGTCCTGCACGGATGAATGGATCCTGAAAATTAGATTGGTGCCTATCATTTATCATGCTGGAAGAAAGCGGCTCCCCAAAAAGAAATGGAATCGAAGATGTTCTTTTTAAAGCCCACGCCATGCATGACCAGTCCTCCATTAGGAGGCATTGATCATCAGAGTTGGGCATGCTGGCCCCGCTCTGAGAATCAAAGTGCCTTGGGTTGAATAGCACTTGGCAGACACCCAAAAATTATCTCAGAGTCACCCCTGCTGAAGCCAAGACACAACAGCACTGCAGAGTGGCTTCCTGTCCAGGAGGAAGAATAATGCAAACTTTCTCTCTTTCCATCTGAAATGCTGATGAGGAGGACTTGCTCACATGGCAATTCTGCATTGGTTATAATACTGTCTCCTTTTTCATTGTCAAAGCCCTTTCAGGAAGTAGCTGATGGTGGTGCAGCTTGCATATTTGGCAGCTTTATTGAGGTCTATCTTTAACACAGCCCTCCTAACTGCAGCTAGGTTTCCATTCATTGAAAAAGAATTAACTCAAGCGAAATCCTGTGACAGACTTGTTTCTTCTCTTTTTACTCCGGCACTGCAGCTTCACCTCCCTCAACCTGCCGGGAATTTCCACTGACCTCTGAGTCTTGGATTACCTGACAGGGCCTTTGAGAGCTGCTCAAGAGCACTTGGAGACAAGACTCGCTCTGCACTCAATCAATACTCATTGATTGTGCTAGGGTTTTTTTTTTTTGGTTTCAAGAGTTACATTACAGTAAATGTGTTTGCTTTGCAGTGTTTTTGCAAAATGCACGTCGGGTCGCTTGTTGCATAGATTCGGAGGTACAGCAGAGGTGTAGAGATCTGATCCGTGTCCAAAAGCTGCCTGTGGCATGACAAACGGGGTGCTTTTCTTTACTGCAGCTGTAATATTCACTGTATGTCATGCTGCAGCATAATGTGAACTGACATAATATGATGGAAATGGACAGCGTATGATGGAAAGTGAAATGATGGGACATGATGGATCACTTATGAGAATATAGTCCGAAAATAAAGCTCCATTACACCATCATATGTGTTAGCTCAAAAAACCAATGGGATCATCAACTCAAGCTGAATTTGATTTAACATCTTAAATTATACAAGAAAAAGTCCCTAAATTGATCATCTAAACCCAAAAGTTACTAAAATGACAGCAAATGCTCAGTAAATTAGCTCAGTAAATGTTGCCCCAACGCAACATTTATATATAATGACCTTTAATATATTTGTACAGCATAAACAGCAGTTCACACAGTATGGATTCTTCAGTAAAGCTGGTTTTGTCTTCACGCTTTGTGAGAATAAACAGCAAGCACTGCATGTAATCCAGAACAGTGTAACTTTAGACACACAAGCAGAGCTAGAGATGTATTCAAATTGTTTAAAAAAACTTTTATGCTGCAGAAACAGCATAAAGACACTGTTTATACTTGTCACACTGTGTACAGCCATCTTGAAAGGAGGGCTGCCTGAGGCTTCCCTGACATGCTAATGACGAGGCTGCTGTGGTGTTAATGTTACAGGATGCAAAACACATATAAGTCTGTTTCACTCTGTATTGTGTATTTTGAGATACTAACCTACAGAAGCCCCAAACACACTTCAGTTATCTTAATACTGAAAGTACCATCAGTGACATGAACATGGACTAAATGTAACACCTATATCTGATAATGCCCCATCTAATGACCTCAGAAGTGTTGTGGGCAGAAGGGAAACTAAAAGAAACAAAGTCTGGATGAAAAAAGACTGAATTAAACTAATAATGGGATTCTCAACCAAAAGATTATTGTTAGAGACCAGAGTTAAAGCTAAGTAAATCAACAACTTAATGGTTTTTAGGTAATGAACTAAAGTAATGTAATGTGATTTTGTTTTACAAATTAGAAGGCAAATACTTTTCTTCTCCAAAATGTAAGTTTGAAACTGATATGAAGGTAATGATGTAATTTGATATAAATAAAACTTTGGAAAATTGATTTTAAAGTGTTTTGTTAGAAACCTGATTAAAATGGTTTACGGTTGTTTCTGCAATATTTACTTTGGTGTGGAGATTCACATTGCAACAGATTCTTTCAAGGGGAACTTGTTAAATTCTTTTTGCATTTGGAAGTTCCTTTCTCCAGCAGCATGATACTCACTTGCCACTGATCTTTTACTCTACCTTCGCTCCACGGAAACACACAACTTGGTCCTCAAAGCTGAATAGTTCCTATATGTTATTTTAATCATTACTGTTGTTTTCATTGCTCTCATTCCATAATTGCTGTGTTTTGTAAAAACTATCTTTGATATTGAGTGTCCTGAATGGTTACAACGAATAAAATGCGCTATTATTATTTAATATCGTTGCTATTATTATATGTAAATTAAAAATATTTCTTTCCAGCAGGGTACGTATATGTCCCATATTCAAATCTGGGCTTGACTTGCAGCATTTGCATGTTCTCATTGTGTACGTCTGGTGTTTCTTTGTTTACTCTTGTTTCCTTCCACAGTCCAAAAGTATATATTTGAGGTAAAATGATGAATCAAAAATTGCCATAGATGTGTGTGACTATAGGTCTCTCTGTGTTTGGACTGGTGACCTGTATGGGTGTATCACCCATGATCTGCTGTCCAGCTCCAGCACCCCACGACCCCGAAGTCCGATAAATCATGACTGGGTAGCTCTATGGGCTTCAACTCTTCCACTATCAGTCGCATCACAGTTGGGGGGAAAAAAAAGTGCTACTCTCCAGGCTTTCTGCTCGAAAAGACTTGAAGTTGAGCCTTTTATCTTTAAAGGGATATCTGTCCTCTTTCTATTATTAATCCAAGCAGCATCTGGAACTATTCCTCACTCTCTCTGATGGTCTCATCCTTCACTAAAGATCCCATCTAAGCTTTGTTTCTGCTCACGTCTCAATTACTCCCAAAGAGCCTGCTTACATAACACCAATGACATTAACACCTCCTCTGGGACAACAGCTACAAGCTTCAATAGTTAGCCATTAAAGTTATTAAAGTCTCAAAATCAGGAGCAAACTGTTCCAAACCTCCCACAAATTAAACTCATCGAGGTGGTCTGATGATGAAGATGAGTCTGTTTAGGCTCATTAAGTTCGCCAACAGAAGAAAGGGGGGTGGAAGTAATTTGAAGCTGGGTTTTAGTGTGCTGCAATGTTTCTTTTAGTGATAATGGTGTCTCTTTACAACTTTGAATGAACAAAACAACTGATCGACACAAAAAGTATTGTCAAACTGCAGATGGGCACTTATATTTTGTTTATTGTCAGTGTTTAGGGCTGATGAGGGGCAACAAAATGATATTTTTAACTGCCTCTCTACCTCCTCATTGCCTCACTGCAGGGAGAGAGAGACACAGAGAGAGAGAGAGAGAGAGAGAGAGAGAGAGAGAGAGAGAGGGAGGAGGGAGGTGCTGAGTTTTTGGAAATGGGGATGTGAACTGCACTGCAGTAACTGGGCGTTGTCTCGGCACAAGGAAGGAGGCAGAAAAAGGCAGACGAGAGAAGATGAGTTGTGCGAGAAAAGTGGAGGAGATGCATGAAGATGGTCAGACACATCAGCAGGAACTAGGGGGAAAATCTTTCTTCAAGTTTGCAAATTTTTCTTGATGTCTTCCTATTTTCTGCCACGTATTGTTTCATGAAAGCACCATGTCATCCCGGACTGCTTAAAACTTTCAGTACTAAGTTAACTAAAAATACATGAGTCTGAGAGAAACTTGTTAGTACATTTTGCAGACAAGTTTAGGAATGAAAAGTTCCTGCAGCATCTACTGCCATAGATTAATGTTTATGTTCAGAGCAATCATTAGAAGGGAAATTAAATGTAAAGCTGTGATTGTAGTTTTTGGGAGGAAAAAACAACATCTTAAGTTAATTTACCTAAAAAAAAAAAAATGCACTGAAGAAAGCACTGATTTCTGCAAACTACAAGTGCTGTTGCTGCTGTCTGCATCCCTCCCCCTTTTGTCTTCCTCTTGTGCGGTCATTGAGTTCATGTGCAGGTAGGAATAGCTCTTAATTCAAAGTTTCACACACTTTGCTGAGTCATTGTGGCCCATTTTCACCAGCTTCTGCAAGCTGACATTGTGTACTTGTCTCCTGGAGTCCTGCGATCAATAACTTATGGCAGTTATACTCCAGATAACCAGCATTACCTCTTCATAAGCTGAGAGTTTTATTGAAGCCGACGTAATGAAGGTCTTATAATCCCGTAAGTGTCTGTGTACCAGCCGGTGGTCAAATGAGGACATGCCCAGCATCACAGAGCAGGAAAGAATAGTCCAGCTGTCACACTGTAAAATATAAAGCTATAATGAGTGCAAGCACCTCCTTTATCACCAAGTCCACCTTGAAAAGGCAATGCAATGTTTCAAGCTGTAAAGTTTTTTTTTTTTAACCCCTTCCTAAAATGTGATCGCCGCTCTCTTCTCCACTTCTTTCACTCTGTGCTTGTCAAGTAATTTTCCTTTCATTCTTTACCTCCTCTTCTACTCTGCTCTCTTTTCCTCTCTGGGCCAGGGAAAACTTGCTGTGTCCGCAGGGAGGTTTTTTGGTGCAGGAGACTGGGAGTAATTGATAATGACGCTGCTTTTTGCTATCAGGAGGGCTGTGTTTGCTTTGAATGCAGACGATGGAAACAGATGATGAAACCGATGAGAGACACATAAAAAGAAGATGGGAGTCACAAAACAGAGAAATATAATGTGAAGCAAAAAAATACAAAGAGAAACAGAGGCTGAGGAATGTGGAAGATTTATAAATCATAAATATTTTCCGGGGATATTTGAAACTTTCTGAAGTACTTTTTTTTCCATCTTTACAATACTTTGTTCACTTATTCTATAAAACCCATGGACCAAGGCATCTTTCCACACAATGGGAGCAGTTTGGCTAAGGCCACCTTGATATGTGAGGAAGTGGAACCTACCACTACCAACATGGAAAAAAACATGGAAAAAGAAACATGGAAGCCTTGGAATATTACTTTGCAGGGATAAAGTTGTGTTTGTCAAGTGACTCACTCTAAGAAAAGTAACATTTTTGGACTTAACTAGCTTGAATATAAATGTTTGCTGTGCATGTGCTGTAGTTAATACTGGGTTTTACAACTCTGGTTTTGAGCAGTGGTGCCTGTTTGCATCAGACCTCCCTGAATACTGAATTAGCTATTCAAATATTGATGAGCTCTCCACAGCTGCACCCAGGCTGTCGCTGGCTCCAGGTTAGAATCATAACGGAAATTCTTCATGTTTATATTGTTTTAAAAAAATTTAAAAATCATATTGTGCATATACATATGGCCACAAGTTAAACTACAGTGAACATACACTGTCTGACGCTTATGTTTGAGACTTAAAGAGTCAAACCTCCATAAAACCTTAAACATCTTCCCCAGGATGAAAATAACAGAAGCAGAAACAGCGTAAAGAGTTTGGGGACTGGGTCGAAAAGAAACTTCATGCACAAGGGAAAAGCTTGCCACATTCAAAATTCAGAACACCCCGCAACACATTGGCACATCACCCCATCTCTCTCCTCCCCCGCTTCAGAGGAAATAAAACATGCTGATGAAGGGTCTCTCATGGATGAGACAAAGCATTTTGGCACTTCTGAGACATGAGAGTGAGTCAGCCACCCGCAGGGGGGGAACGCCTGAGATGTTTCATCTGTGTCAGTCTTCTTGCAGCTCACATCCTCGAGCATGTCCAAATCTTTATAGTACCACACCTTATTTTTTATGCGGGAATACTGTATGTGTTGAAATTTGCATACCTTATAATACAGTTTTAATGTGTATGGATGTTTTTAATAATATTCTGGTAAAAATGTGTGAAGACCTCAAACTGTTATCTGCAGTGAGGACAGCTATACTGGTATACTCAAGAAATTGCTGGTTAAAGCTCAAATCAAAATATATTGTGGATGGACAAATAAATGGATCAAATGATAAATTCATTTTTTCTTTTCTTTTTTTTTTTTTTTACCAATCCTTAAGGCTCTTATAGATGACATGCCATGATTACATTCTCTGTTTATTATTGCCATAAAAGTTGGTCAGTTAAGGTAAAGTTGTGGTTGAGCGTCTTCCACAAATGTCACTACTTTTTAGTCTCAAAACACTTTTGACAGTCATTCACATAAAATCTCTAAATCATACAGTAATGCTAACATCACTGAAAACAAGTCTGGATTCAGTGCCAAAGACAATTTGATATGTGGAGTCCTGAATCCAAATAAGTCCTGAAATCAATTTATCAATCTGCACAGAATATGATAGAAATATTATGTTACTGAGTTTTATTTTTCTGTAAAATCTTTTGCTTATTTGCTCTGTTGGGTTTTTTTTTTTTTTTTTTTTTTTCAAGTTTAACACTCATTCTAGCCACACCCATTTTTCCAGTGCACAGCAGATCTCTGCTGCCAAGTGTTTGTTTCATGAAATATGCAGAGTTAAGCTAAGTCATGGCTGCAGGAGTCTGAGTTTCTTGACCCAAACAAAATGGCAGCTTACTCAACCGTGATACTACTCTGACTGTGTTCAGCTGGACTGCCATTCAGCTCAGAGGTAGTACCACTGCAAAACCCATGTTTTATTTTGATGCACAGCTTACAGTACGTAATATATTACGAAAAATGTATATTGTCTCTCTCCTTGCTCTTTTACCTACACCAGGACTTCAATGTCTGCCTGATTTCAATCAAGTGAAAGAATTGTTGTTTCAGAATATCTGGGCAAATATTCATCCAATTTTTAAATCAAATTGTTGTGTATCTGTGATATGTGTGTAGTTTCATTTGCATGTATGTTCGTTCATATTTATCTTCCATTTTCCCTTCAGATTGTACTAGGAAATGACATAAATTCATGCTTATTTGATAGAATATTTGCATATACCAGATATTTCTTCAAGCATTAAGATAAATTGTATTTCATTGTATAATGTTTAAATCTGTATTAAATGAAGATATGAACACCAGTGAATTAAACGAAAATACTACAATACGGTTAAATAAATACCAATGAAACTAATTTTACTTGTGCTTCTCAGTAATAAAAAAATGTTTTTGAAATATTTTAATAATCAGAGATTATTACAATAATTCTGATACATGTTTAAAATTTAGATTAGAACATTAGTGATACCAAATACTGTATTTATCTATTAGGTCTCACAAGAAAATAAACACATTCTTGAATCCATATTATATTTACAGTTTTTATCAACTGAGAAGCTGCTAAAAAGATGAGCTTTTCAAAGAATACAGAATATTTCAGCTATATTTGGAGATCCCTTTGTCTCTGAAGGATGCTAATAAAACAAATAATGAAGCACAGTGCTGAATTCATTATCAATAAAGCAATATATTTAATTTTCACACTTCGAACTATTCACAAGGGATCGAGGAGTGGTTGTGAGATCAAAGAAAAGTAGGCTTTTTTCACCAAAAGAAAGAGTAAAAAAAGGATTTAATACATCTCAAGAGAAACAGTAACTTCAAGGATTTTCTATGCATGAGCAAAGCTGAGGCATGATGCTGATGTAAGGCTCCTACAACAGTGAGTCATCGCCATTAAGAAAGCACCCTCCTTCCACCCATCCCTCTTGTGTCAATCTTTTTCTTATCACGTCACTATTCTGCCTCTCATGGTAGTTTCTCTCGGACTGACGGCACACTGAGGAAGACGTTGTCTATCATCAATCAAAGATGTGGTGCAATAGAATACCCAGAAATAGAGAACTGCTGCAAATGCAAGAAGTTTACAAGTAAGGAAAATTTCAATAAACAGACTTTCGAAGTAGCACATTGTGTTTATTTGCCCAAATCAAAGTTTGGTATGATACATTAAATTCATTAGTCTCTAGGAGTCGGGACAGAGTGCATTAAGAACACAGAGGTCTCAGAAAAAGAAAACCACATTGAACATGAGAGAAAGAATTCAGAATTTAATTGGAAACAAAAATAGAAGACTCAATAAGCACATACTGAGTAAAGAGATGTGGGGACAACATTTAGTGTGATCTGAAATGCAGACATTCACTTTTCATCAGTAGTTGTAAGGACATCATCATCTCCATAAAATATTTCCTTTCATACCTTTTTACAGAAATTATATACAAGAAGCAAAGTTTTAGCCCTGAGATGAAAAATATCAGCTGCTCTAGTCATCATAATGAAGATGAATTTACAAAGCATATGAGTGAATGATTGGAAAAAAAACAACAACTGCTTAATATCACACTTGCTCTCAATTCAACCCAGCAGTTTAGTTTTTTTTGTTTTTTTTTACTTAAGCTGCAAGAATGGTCATACTTGTAAGTCTGAAATAATTTGTTCCAAAAATGTCATCATATTGTTGCATTTGGGACATTCATAGCTTTGAGGTTGGCAGAAATGAATACCACTGTCAATATCTTACCACCATGGATCCCTGAGCAAGAGCTTTGGCCCCTAACAGCTCCCCGGACACAATGCGATGAGTGTGCAGTAAGATGGGAACCAAATTCACTTTAGTGTGTAACGTGTTGCATTGAAACGTTGACATTTTTGGCATGCTCATATGCTCCCAGAGCATTTTTTATCCAGTAGCCCAACATAATGATGCATCAGTCAAAAATAAAATAATCACAAATAAGATATTACAACAAAGGAACCACGTTTTACACACAATTTTACACAATCACAATTATTACATATAAAGTACAATAATACAGTATAGAAGATCAATATTTAATTTCCAGAATGGTAAGAGAGAGATTAACAGCATTATTATTGAAAAAAAATCATAAATATTTACTGAGAATAACGATGACCACAAAAATAGAATACGTTTTGTACTGGACTTTCAGTAGCCACTCTGAGAATTGTTAAGAAACCTCACATCTCGCTACCCTCCAAAACCTGCAACACTCTAGAAAGAAACCTGTCCACCCTGAGAGCGAGACACTTAGATACATGCAAAGCCATGGTAATCTTTTCGTCCAGGGCAGTGAGGAGTGCACAAATCTAAGTGGCAGGAAGAAATATCGGCCGCTAGACGAGCACCTGGAACAATGCAGAGGAGCCAACTATTCAGTTCATGACAGTTGTTAGTCATCAGGATGGTCTGTTGTATATACACGCCAAAATTAAGGGCTCTTAATCTATATGAGGAGGTCAACACAAACATTTATATTTTATGGGATTGCAGCCTGGTACTACTCTCCATTCAACCTAAATTGTTTCAGGAACACACACATTCTTTCCTTAATGCTGCAAGAATGCATGTATGTTCTTTACAATGGTATATTACCTACAAGAAGGAACATCCAGTAAGGTGACAGAGTGGTTAAGGTGACGGCCTGTTAGTCTGTTATGCTCTGCACACATGGGTTCAAATCTCATTCTTGTTGGCTGTCAGCCAACCCATAAATCTGTACATTGACTGCACTCAATGGCTATCTTTAAGAATGGTACTCCTCACTGTTTTTCTTTTTAAAAGGACTCCAACAATCATTTGGTTGACCTGTTGCTTCCTACCAAGATCCAGAGGGAGGCCAACAATCTTAAGGCACTTTCACAGAATCTTATAATATCAACTCATATTGACACACACAGCCTGTGCTTCAATTTGCATGGATGAGTGTACTTCACTTTCAATGATACTGTACATCATTTGAACTCACTTCTGTCAGACGAGGGGACCGAGTGGTTAAGGTGATGGACCGCTAATCCATTGTGCTCTGCATGCATGGATTTGAATCCCATCAATGTCATTTATCAGTGAACCCAGAAATCCTTACACTGATTGGTCTCTTCCTGATGTTACAAAGCCCTTCGATGACCAATGTTTCAGCATGGTACTCCTCACCTTTCTATTGGAGCTGTTGTTTTTACATTAAGTTGATAGTATTAGCTGTTTGGCTCTCAAAATGCAGCCTGAATGGCCCCCCCAAGTGAACCAACTCTCAGACTATCCGAATGTGAAAGGCCCCTTAGAATATGAACTTATAGAGAAAGATCCTTCAAGCTGCAGGAATAAGTGTATGTTCTTTAAAATGATGCATCACCTTACACTTGCCATATCAGGCGAGGTGACCGAGTGGTTAAGGTGATGGACTGCTAATCCATTGTGCTCTGCACACATGGGTTCGAATCCCATCCTCGTCGGATTTCTTTGAAGCCAAACCTCAGATAGTACTCTTGTACTGATACTTCAAAGTCATTCAGTAGCTTTCTGTTCAACACAGTACTTCTCAGCAAATTGTGTAGAGTTATTCTTTCATCATCTGGATGGCATTAACATTAGATGGTATACTATGTGACAAGAGGTCCTTTTGCGTTTCACCAGTAATCTAACAATCATTTGGTCACCTTGCCGCTTATTACTGAGTTCCAGGTAAAGACAAGAATCTTAAAATATCAACTTCTATGGATGCATACAGTCTGTCTTTCAATTTGCATGAATGAGCGTACTTTACTGTCAATAGTACATCATTTGAACTCACTTTTGTAAGATAAGGTGACTGAGTGTTTAAGGTGATGGACTCCTAATCGATTTTGCTCTACAGGCATGGGTTTGAATCCTATCCTCATCGGCCATCAGTGAAACAACTGTAACTGTACATTGACCGCTCTCTTGCTGGTATTACAAAGCCCTTCAATGGTTTTTGTTTCAGCATGGTACTCCTCATTGTTCTACTGGAGCTGTTGTTCTTAAATTATCTTGATAGTATTAAGTCTTCAAGACATATATTGCAATAGAAGATCATTTTCCTTTTTACAAGGACTCCAAAAATCTGTTGGTTGACCTGCTGCTTACTACCAAGATCTAGATGGAGGACAAAAATCTTAAGGCGCTTTCACGGAGCCCTAATTGATCTGGACCAGAATTCACCTCAGTTTGTTTTTAGTTACAGCACCCCAACAACAAGCAGTAGTTGTAATTGCATTACACTTTCTGGGCGGTTTGATTGGCTCTCAAAATTAAGCTTGAATGTTCCCAAAGTGAACAAACTCCCAGACTATCCGAATGTGAAAGGCCCCTTAAAATATGAACTTATAGGGAAAGAATAAGTGTATGTACTTTACCATGATACATCAACGTAACCTTGTGCCATTAGGCGAGGTGACCGAGTGGTTAAGGTGATGGACTGCTAATCCATTGTGCTCTGCACGCATGGGTTCAAATCCCATCCTCGTCGCTTTTTGTGAACCTAGTGCTCCATACAGTGACTGCCAGTCAAGTTGAAACAAGGGAGCTGTCTTCCCTTTGAAAAGATGCGATGTGGTTCTCAAACCTGTGGACATTCTAGTGGGTAGAGTAAGAGGATATGACATAGACTGGAGTACATTTTGGGTATTAAACAAACAAAGTTAACCGCACGAATCAGAAGAAGCAGATGCAGGAAGACCAAGTTGGAAAATATCTCGAAGGCAGACGTGGACTCCTTATTAAGCATTTGTGGAGAAGATGTAGTCAGAAAGGTGCTCATTGATATCTGGTCTGAAGACTATATAACATGTTCGTTTGTGTCTAATCATTAGCCACAAGTCAATTGGCATAGCCAACCACCCACTAAAGGTTTTCTGGGCAGTTGTATCGGCTCTTAAAATGCATCCTGAATGCCCCCCAAGAGAACAAACTCCCAGACTATTCAAACAGAAAGGCCCCTTATAATATAAATTTATAGAAAAACATTAAATCTTTAACCACACCCTTGTTTTATCAGGCGAGGTGACCGAGTGGTTAAGGTGATGCACTGCTAATCCATTGTGCTCTGCATGCATGGGTTCAAATCCCATCCTCGTCGGTTTTCTTTGAAGCCAGAGCCCAGGGACACTTTTTTCCTGGTACTTCAAAGTCATTCAGCTGCTCTGTCCTCAACGTGGTGCTTCTCAGCAAATGTTTAGAGCTTGTCCTTCTTTATCTTGATGGTGTTAACATTAAACGGTATTATACTATGTGATATGGGGTCTTTGTCCTTTTCAGCAGGACTCCAACGATTTATCCATTTTAACTCCCAGACTATCCGAATGTGAAAGGCCCCTTAAAATATGAACTTATAGAGAAAGATCCCTCAAGCGGCAGGAATAAATGTATGTTCTTTACAATGATGCATCACCTTAAGCTTATCACCTTAGGCGAGGTGACCGAGTGGTTAAGGTGATGGACTGCTAATCCGTTGTGCTCTGCACACATGGGTTCGAATCCCATCCTCGTCGGCTTTCTTTGAAGCCAGAGCTCAGGTAGTGCTCTTATCTTGATACTTCAAAGTCGTTCAACTTGGTACTTCTCAGCAAATCTATTAGGAGCTATTCTTTAATCATCTTGATGGTGTTAGCATTAAATCGTATACTATGCGACATGAGAACTTTTTCCTTTTCACCAGGAGTCCAACAATCATTTGGTCGACCGCTTATTAGTGAGTTCCAGATAAGGACAAGAATCTTAAAATACCAACTTCTATGGATACATGCAGTCTGTCCTTCAATTTGAATAAATGAGCGTACTTTACTGTCAATGACACATCACTTGAACTTGCTTTTGTGTGATGAGGTGACTGAGTGTTTAAGGTGATGGACTGCTAATCTAGTGTATTCTGCACGCATGAGTTTGAATCCTATCCTCATCGGCCATCAGTGAAACAACTGTAACTGTACATTGACTGCTCTCTTGCTGGTATTACAAAGCCCTTCAATGGCTGTTGTTTCAGCATGGTACTCTTCATTGTTCTACTGGAGCTGTTGTTCTTACATTATGCTGATAGTATAAGCTCTTTATGACATATCTTGCAATAGAAGATCATTTTCCTTTTTACAAGGACACCAACAATCAGTTGGTTGACCTGCTGCTTATTACAAAGATCAAGATGGAGGACAAAAATCTTAAAGCGCTTACACAGAGTCCTAATTGCTCTGGACCAGAATTCACTTCAATTTGTTGTTAGTTAAAGCACCCCAACAACAAGCAGCTTTTGTAATTGCATTATGTTTTCTGGGCAGTTTGATTGGCTCTTAGCCTGAATGTTCCCCAAGTGAACCAACTCCCAGACAATCCGAATGTGAAAGGCCCTTTAAACTATGAACTTATACGGAAAGAATAAGTGTATGTACTTTACCATGATACATCACCATAATATGAACTTATACAGAAAGAATAAGTGTATGTACTTTACTGCGATACATCACCATAATACATCAGACGAGGTGACCGAGTGGTTAAGGTGATGGACTGCTAATCCATTGTGCTCTGCATGCATGGGTTCGAATCCCATCCTCGTCGCTTTTCAGTGAACCTAGTGTCCCAAACAATGACTGTCAATCTGGGTGAAACAAGGGAGCTGTAGTTCCCTTATCATGATGTGATGTGGTTCTCAAATCTGTGGACTTTCTATTGGATGTAAGAGGATGTGACATAGACTGGAGTACATTTTGGATATTAAACAAACAAATTTAACCGCACGAATCAGAAGAAGCAGATGCAGAAAGACCAATTTGAAAACTATCTCTAGGGCAAACGTGGACTGGTGATTAAACATTAATGAAGAAGACGTAGTCAGAAAGGCGCTCATTGATATCCGGTCTGAAGACTATATACCACGTTCGTTTGTATCTAATTATTAGCCACAAGTTAATTGGCATAGCCACCACCCACTCAACGTTTTTCTGGGCGGTTTGATTGGCTCTTAAAATGCAGCCTGAATGCCCCCCATGAGAACAAACTTCCCGACTATTCAAACAGAAAGACCCCTTATAATATGAATTTATAGAAAACCATTCAGTCTTTCACCATACCCTTATCTTATCAGGCGAGGTGACCGAGTGGTTAAGGTGATGGACTGCTAATCCATTGTGCTCTGCACACATGGGTTCAAATCCCATCCTCGTCGGTTTTCTTTGAGGTCAGGGAGTTATGTCCTGGTACTTCAAAGTCCTTCAACAGCTCTCTATGTTGAAGGACATAGAGAGCATGGTACATCTGAGCAAATTTTTAACAGCTATTAATTCATCATCTTGATGGTGTTAACATTAAATGGTGTACTATGTGACATGAGCACTTTTTCCTTTTCAAGAGGACTCCAACAATCATTTGGTCGACCTGCTTCTTAGTCCTGGTTTCCAGATAAGTACAAATCCATTTATATGGACAAATAGTCTCTCCTTTAATTTGCATGAATGAGTGTAAGTTCCTTGCAGTGATACATCACTTGACCCGCCTTTTGTCAGATGTGGTGACCGAGTGGTTAAGGTGGTGGATTGCTAATTCATTGAGTACTGAAGGCATTCGTTCAAAGCACAAAATGCACTGTGGCCAGTTCACTAATTTCTTCACCCTAAAACTATTATTAATATTATAAAACAAAGAAATAGAACAGAATTCTAAGTGAAACATGGCAAATGTGATAATGATCAGGTTAAACCTCTAAAATAGACTAAAACAAAATGTTTTAAGTTCAGACAGTAAACACAACTTAAACATCCAAGGCAAATATACTACTGCTCAGTGTAAGCTGTAAAAGGCCGCCGATTTTGGTTTCTCATAGTCATGTTGTTTTATTTTGAAAGACAAAGAGTCCAACAAAGCTCACAGCTTGTAATGGACTTTTTTTATTACACTCACTGGACTTGCGGCTTTGTTTTTGACTCTTTCGTTCTTTTCTTCTTTTTTTTTTAACTTTCCATCTGTTCTGTTGTCTGTCACATCAAATAATTACCTGTAGAGGTTAACACCAGTACCCAGCCACTTATGATAATCTAAATAAAATAAAGTATATATATAAATGCTTTGATTTAGGCAGCAAAAAGTAAAATGTCTCATTAAAAATAATGACCTATGTGAAGTACAGGTACGAGAAAACCGTATTCGATTGAAGTCTTTAGGCTTTGGCATATTCTGATCTATCTTAATCCTAATGGAATAAAACAACATCTATTTAACTAGATATAAATAGTGTAAATAGATAGTAGACAACAAAACCATTTTTTCTAATATTTATAAGGGCCAAAACATTTTTTGATGACTTGTTGAGTGCAACAGTTGGAAAGATGTAAGGTCACAGAGTCCGTTGCCTTCAACTGCAACAGTGTTCTCCTGTGCTACAACAGATACAGTTACGTAA
>OMNM01055200.1:0-22817 GCA_900302745.1 Parablennius parvicornis | reverse complement strand
TGACAGGGGGCGTATTGATATTGTCAGGTGCTCTTTTTTATCTTTTGGGCACATATGTAGTTTGGTCACCTAGTGCCCTCCTCTTTTTCCCCAGTCTTGTGGTGACAGGGGGCATATTGATATTGTCAGGTGCTCTTTTTTGTCTTTTGGGCACATATGTAGTTTGGTCACCTGGTGCCTTCCCCTTTTCCCCCAGTCCTGAGGTAACAGGGGGCATATTGATATTGTCAGGTGCTCTTTTTTGTCTTTTGGGCACATATGTGGTTTGGTCACCTGGTGCATTCCTCTTTGCTCCGAGTCCTGAGGTGACAGGGGGCGTATTGATATTGTCAGGTGCTCTTTTTTGTCTTTTGGGCACATATGTAGTTTGGTCACCTGGTGCCTTCCCTTTTTCCCCGAGTCCTGAGGTAACAGGGGGCATATTGATATTGTCATGTGCTCTTTTTTGTCTTTTGGGCACATATGTAGTTTGGTCACCTGGTTTCTTCCTCTTTGCTCCCAGTCCTGAGGTGACAGGGGGCGTATTGAGGTCGTTAGGTGCTCTTTTTTGTCTTTTGGGCACATATGTAGTTTGGTCGTCTGGTGCCTTCCTCTTTTTCCCGAGTCTTGAGGTAACCCCGGCCACCTCAACAAAGGTGGACCTTCTTTTTCTGCTCGTTTCTCCTTCACTCTGACAGCAGACCTTGATCATCTTGATGGTGGATGTGGCACTGAAAGACAAAGGAAACCTTCTATTATAAGCCACATTCATCTTCCATGTAAACGAGAAATTAATATTCACTTGAATTTATTCAAATTATTGAAAACATGAACTGCTTTAAATTGGCAGTATTTACTTACAAGGAACTGGGAGTTTGCTTAGTGACAAAAGGATGCTCCAACACCTGATGTGGGGTCAAACGATTCTCAGGATCAAGCTGCAGCATCCCCTTCAGCAAGTCTACGAACATCTCGACATCTCTGAAGTTCTCCCTGGAGGCCTCTCTGTCTGTCGGGTTGCCAGGGTGGATGGGTTTGAGCTGGAATGTAAAGCAACGATGAAGCTCATGTTTTATCTTAAGTGACAGATACCATCACCTTCTGGGTTCTACAGTGAAACAAAAAATCCACTTACATGCAACAACTCATCCAGCGAGGTTAGCAGATTTTTCCTCTTGTCCTGGAACTGATCTCCATTCTCCCCAAAGTACTCTTTGAGGGTCTTTAGCCTCCAGCAGTTAGAACTGCTGTCCTTAATGAAATAATTTTTTGTAACCATTCCCTTGTCCAGAAATGTGTCTGCTGGCTGTCCCTGCGTCTGTACAATGTATCGCAGCTGAAAATACAACAGAACATTGCATTAGAAGTCCACACTTTTTGTATGTCTTCTCATATACTATATACAACAATAAGTTAGAAATCTCATGACGGTGGCATTTAAAAAAAAAAGAAAACAAAGTTGGTCAAAATTACCATTTCGTACGGACTCCAGCCAGGATACAGCAATGATCCCTGGTATAGAAATGCTGCAATGCAGCCCAGGGACCACACATCCACTGCTGTGGTGTAAGGGAGGCCCAACAGGACTTCAGGAGCTCTGATGGAAATCAAGCAACCAATAATAGATTAGCTCCTCACAGTATCTCCCAATGCTGTCTCCACATGTTTGACCTGACATCTAACTTACTCAACATCAGAATCACAACAACTTCAACAACTCCCAGAAAACCTCACAGAGGTCTGAAAGTTCATGTTCGTATCCATGTGATTAGTTCACCACTGATAGAGCAGTAACTCACCTGTATGGAAGAGTCTGGATGCACGCGCCTTGCCTGGCAGTAGACAATTGATGTGCCAGACCAAAGTCGATTACTTTGACTCGGAATGGCTCCCGTATTTGGTCCACCAACATCAAGTTATCTAGCTTCAAATCAGCATGAATAATGTTCAGACTTTCCAGCTGAACAAGTGCTGTTGCGACCTGAAAACAGATTGTGTCATAATGATTACCTTTACTAACGACCAAGTTCCAACAACCAAGTTCACACAAATTACATGAATTTTTCAGGTATGATTTGTCATCAAAGGAGATCAGTGCCTGATTCCATAGCGATGCTCCCTGCTCAGTGTTTCACACTGTGATATAGCTACCTGACCTACCCAGGTACCATCGATACGAGCTAACATCTATCATGCTAGCAATGCTACATAACGCGGTTCCTTGGTAAAGATATGCACTCTATTGAGTGCCAATTCTAGTTTATAATGTCAACAATATTCCATCAATGTCGCCTTTGACCCAGTTTATTAATGTGGAGGCAAATGAATGTGAAAATACCTGTTTGGTGATGAATCTGATGTCCTCCAGTTTGAGACGTTGGAAGTATCTCTGTTTCATTAAGTCCATCAGACTTTTGTCAAGACACTCAAACTCGAGAAAAGCATAACCTGGCATTTTAAAGGCTCCGTGCCATTGAACCAGGTTACTCTTCTCTGGGTCGAGCTGTCGCAGCTCTGACAGCATCGAAAGCTGAAAATACATGATGAACACACATTACCTTCATATTTCCAGCTGTGATTTT
This sequence comes from Parablennius parvicornis, assembly GCA_900302745.1. NCBI lineage: Eukaryota > Metazoa > Chordata > Actinopteri > Blenniiformes > Blenniidae > Parablennius > Parablennius parvicornis. The sequence goes on along the minus strand of OMNM01055200.1, from coordinate 20,256 downwards.
GAATCACAGATGGAAGGAGTAGGAATAAAATTCTTGTATTTCGTACTTCATGTTCAAAGGCTCGCATGTTGGAACCCTCTGTCCGTAAAATCTTGATTGCGACATCTTTGGTGTCACTTAACCTCTGGCACTTAGCGACTGTACCAAAGGTTCCTTGGCCCAGAATGGACTCCACAGTGTACATTTCAGTTCCTAAGAGGAGGATGGCTGGATTGGTCACCATCTGAGGCAAGGTAAACGATGCTGGTGTGGCCATCTTAGAATTCAGATACTGGTGAGTGTTCACAGGTGACAGTTTATTATTATTTATTAATTGCATCAGAGGAAACCACATTGAGATTAAGAATCTCTTTTTCAAATGTCTCCTGATTACATAAAACAGGTTTAAATTGACAAACGATTAGGAAACAATCAGAGAATTAGGCTCAATCTAACACTGAACTACAGTCAGACCTTAATATATTACACTTTTAACATTAAGTTTATATACAGTGAAAACAGCAGATAAAATTAAAATTTGAGCATTCATAATAGGTTGTGTGGTAAAATGTAACTTTGGAGATAAACCACAATTACTACAAAAACACAAGCATCTAAACTGATTAAGGTATAATTGGGAAACAAATAACTATCAGATTGCTAACATTTTTAACATTTAGTTGTAAACATCATCTCTGGCTCTAAAAAAGAAAAGAAAAGAATAGCATAAATAAAACATCTGTTTTTATGAACTGCATTGAGACATTGTATTTATATAATCATAAAATTATTTTCCGCTGAATTCTTCTGTTTTTGATCATGTACCTGTAATTCCTGAGCTGAAATCTCTCAAATGTTTGTGTTTAACCAGAAGAAAGAAGCACATTCAACGATGCTAAAGTTTCAACGATGTCTGACGTCTGCAGTGAAATCCACGAGGCAGCTGAACTAAAGTTCATAGGACAGTGAACATCATTATATGTCATGTGACTAAGTATGATGTCACAGCTAGGCTTCCTTTCATGTCCTGCCGAGATGCCTCTCCCATCCACTTTGTATAGGACATTTATTTTGCAGTTGTTTTTGTTTTTTTTTTAAACTTTTTTCAGTAACAGTTAGTGCAATAGTTAACAAAAGTCATAGTAACATATTCCAGAACGTTCCACACTTTTTGATGTGCTTCTTTGTGTCGTGCTCCCAACCATGCGGGATTAGTTACACTCTAAATCTAACGGCAGGAAAAATATTATTAATCTTTGCACCTTGCAACTAAGCCAATGATGATTGTCTTTAAAGACGTAAAGCCATACAATTTACCAACCTTACCACAATATTAAATCTTCAACACCGAATCAGTCTGTCTGTCAATGTGAATGTTCCAATGTATTATCAAAATGTTTAGAAAATTCCCATCTGAAAACTTGAAAATGAGTAAATAATCAATATATTTGCCATTTCAAGGTTGAAACAACATTAAATCATTAGCACCGATTGAATAATGTACACTCAGATTTTATATTATTATTAAATCATTAATACTGAATCTGGGAGGGACATTCATCTATGGGTTTTTTTTTGGGAGGAGGGCCTTTTTTTTGGCAGGATTTTATATCGTTTTCATAATCTTTTATCGTGTACTTGTAACTTGAAATAGGTTGAGATTTAGTGTGTTACTACCTGTAACAAGTGGAAAATAAATAAGAAGAAAAATGGATAGAGGAGATGTAAGAATACAAAGGGTCACTTGTTAAAGGAGTTTCATAAAGTTCAATCCAAAGTTTTGGAGTGTGTACAAGCTTCAGGACGTAACAAACACGTGTACAGAACTTTTAGGTTTTTAAAAGTGTGTGAAAGTCTGCAAGTGAGGGAAAACGCTTATAGAATAGCTGTGCACACATCTAAAACTATGTGAATATGAAAAACTTGAACAAGAACACAGTTCTAGTTCCACCATTTTCTTGCTGCTGCTTCTTACAGCCCCTCCCCGCCAGTCTCTCCTTTCTCTACTTGACTATCTGTAAAAGCCACCAGACATCAGCTTCCTGCTTCTCTCTGCTGTGTGACCTTCAAAGTGAAGGAGCAGAAAAGGAGACTGAAGTTGTGTGTTAATGCTAAATTTTTTCTTTTCTCACCCCTCACTACGTCTTCACCGTTACTGTCACAGTCTATTCAGTATTTCAGCAAAGAGAAACCCCTCGATAGAACAATTTCACAGCGGTGATAAAACTCAATGTTGACGTCAATATCATTTAAAGCAGCATCACAGCACAATGCCTCAGGTGAGGGTTTCATATTCATATGAAGACCCCCTCGGGTTTTCAGCAGAATGACTGAATTACAAGGACATTTAAGGATCATTGATCAGCAGTGTAAATCCGCAGCAGTGTGCAGATTCATTTTTTGAACATAGAGAAGTACATAAAAGAATAAACAAACCTCCTGATTGATTGAGCATGTAAACTTCATTTCACTCATAGATTAATACAATTTTAGCTGGACATTTGGTGGAAGAAAAAAAAAAGGTGTCTTTGGAGACTTAATTCAATTAATACTTTTGTAATGGCCTTGTTCAACAGAGAGGAAGCCATTACCGGGGTGCATTTGTGGTGATGGAGAGAGATGGCTGTAATGTGCTTCAACAGTAATGTAATACGATCAGCCGGGTGGCACTGTAATCGCTGAGTCAGCTGATTTGAGCAGCTAATGTGCATGAGCTATTGACATGCTATTTCAATTGTACAATTAGAAAGTGACTTTAGCTAAATATTAGACCTCCTATATAGCTGTAAAGCCAAATAATGAAAATTGCAAGGCGGTGTGTGACTCTTAAAAACTCCATTTCCATTTCAGTGTACAATAAGTGTGTGTGAATCTGTGAACCGGTGACCTATCCGGTGTGTGCTCTCACCATTTTCAGCTCCAGTAATCAGAAATCCTTAGGTGGGTATAAAAATATAAACGATGTATTGATAGATAGTTACATGGAGGTGGTCAGCAATTTATACAGGGTTATCTCTGACACAAAAATACCATAAAGAACATGTATTTGTTCTAGCATATACCCACAGAAAAACCAAAGGAGGCTCAGGAGGAACATGCAAACTTAACGCAAAGGGCCAACAGGTTTGGACGAGGAGCCCTCTTGCTATAAAGTGACGATATTTACCAATAACCTACTTCAACAAGCCTTTTGTTTTAAATATATACAATATTGACAGAAACGTGTCCATGACATGAAGAAGTGAGATAGTGTATATGAGAGAAAGAAAGGATGAATGCTGGTCACACCAGTACAATGGTGTCGGTAGCTTCGCTTGAGTCCCACAGAGTTTTCTGTTTTCTTTCTTGCTGAGTCCCTGTGGAGTTCCTGAAAGCAGCGCTTCCAACCATACCATGAATCTGAATTTGACAACAACAAAAAAAAGAAAGAAAAGAAATGCATTATGAGCTGTCACAAAGTCAAAGTTTCAGGTACAACTCAGAGAGATAATATCTGCACTGTTCTTTTCAAAAGCAGTGAAGCAGATTCAGTTATAATGCAAGCATTTTTAGCGGTAGTAAATCTCAATGGTTTATGTTCATCTATTATTAAATGCTCCTACTATTATTTTACTATATCAGAATATATGTTCATGACACATGCTAAAGATGCTCAACGTGTTCCTGCAGAAGTTAGCCTGTAGTAGTTGAGATCTTCACGGTATTTTCAGCAGCGTCATGTCTCAGTGAATAGTTCATCTGGGACAAAAGACTCAGCAAAGAAAAGCACATGATAGACTGGGACTCAGATTAATCAGTCAGGATAGACAGACAGGAATTATTTTCCTGATACGGCATTCCCCTTTTTCCAGAAAGAGAAGATGGACGAGGTGTTTACACAGTGCAGATTAGTATAGAATTTATAGATCTATGCCTCACTGCCTCCCCTATCAATATCCCATTAAGACATAGATATCAAACCATCCATCAATGGAGAGGTTTCCTACTCTATCAGGCTGATATATTAAACCACAATGCTTTTCACTTAAATGAACCCAGCCTCAGTTTGTATATCTCTCTGTTTTTCTATTTCAATCTGCTTTTTTCTCAAGCTCAATCACTCGCTGCCTTCCCTCGACAAAGCACACACACCCAAACACACACTCACACATGGAGGAGCCTGTATCTTCCTCAATTTACCTCCTGTGTAATTCTTTATCTTTGTTTCTTTTTCCCTCTGAAAGCCTTCAGGCGAACTCCTGCTACTTTGTAGTGAATCTGCTAATTTGCTGCTTCTGCACCAAAAACAAATTGCTCACGCTTTCATTCTTTTTGGATTTTTCTAGTGTTTCAAGACCAAAATTTGTCAATCGTGAAGGTGAAAGTGCAAATGTCCTCTTACTCCTGAAGTAAACATATCAGTGTTGTTTCTTCCAAACCCTTTTGTTCTTTATGCGTCAGCGAACTGGTTGATTAAACACTTCACTTGTATTATTCTCTCTGAAATGACTCATGAAGGGATAATTCGGCACGCAGCGGTGCAACGACGACTCTTTTCATAGAAATGGCACCTTTAAAGACTTTAGAAAGAAGGCTTAATCAAATTTGAGGGATGTTGAAAACTGATCCTTCTTCTCTTCAGTTTTTATCCCGCTTCACTCGCAGAGGTTGAATTGATCCGTGGGATTGGACTTTGCTAGTTGGTGTTAATATTTAAAAGGTCTGAGGTGATGCAGTGATTCAGATGGTTAGAGTGACAGATAAAGCTCACTAAAAGCAGCTGATCAATATCCATCAAGGGTGTTTGGGCCTGGCGGCAAAGTAAAGAAAGCTGACAGACGTGTAGTAGTGAAGAGCAGCTAACTAGCAGCGAATCAGCAGGATCTGATAATCTTTGACTCTGAGCGGGACCTGGAGTATTGAGTTGAAACAAAGTGTTGCATGGGTTTGCCTCACAAAAGTGTTTGAGGTAGTCGGACAGCAGCAGCAGGAGATTTAAAAAAAGAAACCCTTCAATCAAATGTCATTCTCTTTACATATCTGGTGGCCTTGTTTGTCTGCAGTTCAGTGATTTTTTTTTCTTTGCTCTACTTTACTACTCTTTATTACTTTTTAGACTCATGTCATCTCAAAATATTTGAAATAAAAGATGAAACAGAAAACTAACTTTTACATAGTGGGATGGCCATGATACTTTTGTGTGGATTACTGAGCATTTTCCGTTGTGGAGATTGTTTGTTTTCCTGTTGCATGTTCAGGTTTTATCTGGACTTTCCCCGTAATCCAAATGATCCAAACTTTGGGAATTTGACTCGTTAGGAATAAACACTTTTTCAGTAATTTTAATAGGAATTTATTACTATTATCTTTAACTCTTTTATTTAAAACTATTTTTAAAACCTAGATAAATATCAGTTTTGTGTGCTAATGCTTGTTAATAACTATATATTCATCTTCTTGAGAAAATATTTCATGTTTTTATTAGCTTCGTTTCTTCTTCATTTAAAACTGTTCTGACTACGGCAGGTTTAGTTAGGAGATGAGCGCCAACTGCCTCACCTTAAAGTCACAAGACATTTAGCAGCATATTCTGTCAATCGCAGCAGCTGCACGTGCAGGAGGTGCAGGATAATTAGATACACACAGACTTCATCTCAGAAAGAAATCTTGAATCAACATTTTGCACAACACTAAATGGATATACAGTACATTGTTTGTTTGCTCATTACCTATGTTTATGGTATAAATAGTAACAAACAGGATATTTCTCTACAGTATTTAGAAAATTAGTAGCTCACACAGATGCCAGCTTGAAGTGAATGTAGGGTCAATCTTATTTCTGTATGTAAATGTTAGCCATCACCAATAATATCATTTAATTTGAAAGTCCAGGATTCAGTGAGGGTTTATTTAACGGTGGACAAAGCTGCACTTGGAATAAAGCTGAGTACCCTCCATGTGGCTCTCTACTTTATCCAGAGAAATCTCACTATCTTCAGTGGAGTAAATGATTAATATTGTTTATCGTCATGCAGCGCTCTTATAGTTACTGTAGGTTCATTTTGCCTTTACTTTATTGATAAGTATTCTCTTTTCTTCTCTTCAGGCAAGTGTGCTTTTTTTCCCCCACATATTATTTTTGCATGTTTCAACTGTGTTTTCCTGTATTCCTCAGAAATATTTTCCAGTGGTGGTGGATGACATGTTTTTAAAACACCAGCTGATATAAAGATACTTCATCATCACCACCAGATGATTTTTCCAGATGAAGACCTCAGAATGTTGTGGAGACATGTCAAAAATGGTGGGCTATCTGGAAAAAAAGCCTACTTGATCTTACAGAAAAAAACAATTCTTATAAGTAATTTCTTATGTGATTGCATGTGCATTTAGCTTCATCTTCACATTATGGAAACTTAATGTAAGATATACATACCAAACTATTTTCATATTCTTGTGTTGCCAGGTGCTTAGTTGACTGGAGCTTATAGTGATATTTGGTTTTATATTAGACTGTTTCCATCATTATTTTTTTTTTTTTGGTAGCAAGAAAATATTCAAGATTTTCAAAATGTCATATGATTTAAAAAGACTGGTAACATTTATGTCTTTTTCTTACCAGACTCGAAATATTCAGAGTTTTTTTTTTTTTTTTTTTTGTGTTCAGCTCCAACAGATGTTCATGTATTTACGGTATGTCGCTCACTCATTTCCTCTCCGCTTCATACGACGCGCCTCGTCTCCATGCATGAATCTGAAACTGAATCTCTGAGGAAGGAAAAACACAGAAATCATCCACAACCACTTCCAAAAAGCTCACTCAAAACGCCACCAAAAACACCCACGAAGAAGCCAATACGAAATGCCCCAAAAATCCAAACAGTTACCATGCACCACAAAACCTGAATTACTACAGGGCCAACAAATTTGTGGTGGTAACACGAGGACAACAAATGGCTTTGCGCTAGGACTTGTTAATTCATCAGAGCCCCCATAAATATGTTACGTGGAAGAGTTTCCATAAATATGCCAGAAAACTTTAGTTTGAACGAATCCACACCCTTCTGAAAGCAGTTAAAGAAACCGTCTTTTTGACAGGTTTGTTAACAGAGACCCCCTCAGAGGAGACGTGCTGCTTGAGATGTTCCTCCAGCTGAGAGGGAAATTTGTGAATGTTGCTTGAGTTGCCCGTTATTACTCTCAGAGGTATGTGGTGAGGCTGACTCAGCCAAACATGTTGAGCCTCTGGGTTCACTGGGGGTATTAAAGTGTTCCTTCAGCCATAGTTTCGCTTGTTAGTGTTCAGGCTTATACCACTAGTTGCCATTATGCTGGCGCCAAAACACGAAAACAACAAGTCTTCCTGTTAAGTAATGAATAATTTATGACGATGAGGTTCTCGGAGCTGGTCCTCGTCCATGAAATACAGAGTTGATTAGCAGGAGAGGGGCTGTCAGTAGGTTAGTAAAAGCTGTTTGGGGCTTAGGGGACACTCTTTTTCTTTGTTGTGGAAATGTAATCCTATGGTCTGTAATACATCAATGCACTGCAGCGTTTAATTTTCAGTACTTGAACTTGCTAGTAAAAGTGTGCAACCCTGTTTTTGTGATGTGGAGGGATTCTCAAGTCGCTGCAGGCTACAAGTAATAAGGCAGTTATAGTTTCCTCTAAGAATAAATAAACATAAACCTTGAGATACCTCTTCAAATTGAAAGTTCATGGCATGGTCATGACTGAAGAATCACCCTTTTTAACTGGGAGGAGACTAAGAAAAAAGCTGTTTTGCTGTATCTAACAGGACTGCCCCCCACCCCCACCCCCCCTTGTTGTGAGCCATCCATTTGTCTTCTTCACATCTCAACACTAATTAGGTCTGCAAATCCCAGCTGACACTAGCCAAGCTGCAGCGTACACCGTGTGGAGGTTGTTTGTCCGTCACATACGACATATCAGCACAGATGATCACCAAAACACCCACACAACTATGGCCAATGAATCATGAGGAACATACATGAATGAACCAAGTCGTCGATTAACCCTTTGTTTGATATTCATTGAAATACTTCAACTTGATATTATCAGAATGGGCTGCATGGTGATGTGGCAGCGTACCCTTGGGCCAGGAGAGTGTGCACAGTCTCTGTATGGAGTTTGCATGTTATTTCCTCTTTCTATGTTCTCCCTGTGATAACTTGGCGATCAGTCATGGATTTACTCCTCCTTCATCCATAGTCATCTGGGATTGACTGGTGCACTAGGACACTAAAATGTATGGATGGTTATTGAATGTTATTTCTAAAATGTTACGCCATCACTTTTGTGTCTTTTTTTTTAAGGCAGTAAAAATACTAACACAATTGATTGTCACTTATTGTGCATGCTCTGTTGAAAAGCATAAATATGACTAAAATACATACAATCTACACTACTTATAAGATGTTTTATGAGGAAAAGTATCTCCAAAATTACTCATTAGTGTATGTTGAAGGTACGTTGGTTCTGATTTACAATAATCCCATAAAAAGCAAGCTAGATCGGAGGCTCACGCAAATAGATTCTCCCTTCGGTAATTTAACTCCATTATCCAAAGAACACGATGACAATAACATTAATATCAATAATATTTTGCATAATCTGCGAAACATGACCAATGTTCCACATGAGTGAAATCAGAAGCGTTAAGATGATGGTGTAGTCTGTCAGATGTGGTCCTCCGTGACCTTTAGTAGATGAACATCCACACACCTTGCGTGCAATAACCCTTTTGCACCAGTTTTTATATGTGCAAACACTCTAGTAGATCAGGTTGCTGGTGGTAGTTGTAATGGTTTCACGAATACATCAAACATGTTGTCATCTTTTTCTTTTTGTTCCTCATTTTTGTTTCTCAGTTTTTGAGGGTCAGTGGGACCAGCGATGCTGTATGTTTCAAAGATGGTGGCACAGACTAAAACACAGTGACAGAGTTGTTGAGGATTTTACTTGGTGTGAGCAAAATGGACGGGAGGAAAAGCTTATTTTGTACAGTTCGGTGGGATTATGAGAGATACATGTTTTAAAATAGCTGGTGTTGAGGATGGAGTCCAGTTAGAAGGTTCATGAATGCAGTGAAAGGCAACATGTGACAGGTGGTACAGATCCACTGCAGCAACCCCAACCAGAAAGCCAGAAGATTTTCCTTTTAACTATAAGTAATATTTTATACATTTTGTATGCATAGGATAATAACATACTAGTCGGTACTTCCTAAAACCAGACAGTATGTATCAGAAATATGTTGTATAAAATAAATAAAGCAACATATTTTTGACCTTTGACACTACTTTCATATGCCGCAAAAGCTGTGCACTATACTTGGTTACTACATTTTCAAAGAACTTGGTGGAGAAAAAAAAAACTCCACATTAACCATCTTGTAGTACACTGTTTCTTCACACAACATGATTATCAATAGGCAGTGTGGCCTTCATCATGGCTTTGCTCATCGTGGCCTTTGTGACACATTCATCATCTTTCTATTCCCTCAACTGTTAACTAAGAGAAATATTCCCAATCATGGCCATGTGCTATTCTTTCTCAACCCTGTAAGGCATGACAGATTTTGTGGAAAGGAGAGCGCGGCAGCCATTTGTCAGGGGGATTGGCTCATGGAGAATCAATTGTGAATAAACCTGAATCCGTCCAGCTTTTCACATCAATGGACAATGCTCTTGACAAATTAAGTAATGCAATTAGACTTTTCCCCCTTACAACATCTCCTGCTTGTGTGAGAAAAAAAACAAAAAAACATTTGTATCGCTCTTTATACGGAAGGAGTGCTCATGTGTAGCTTCAAGGCTTTTTTCCTGTGGCACTGATGATAATTAGACCTGCCATTTCCTTTTAAGCATAGCCTGAATGTTTGGATGTAATGAGACAAGAGTCAATTTCCCTCCTGCCCACCAGAACTGTGCCCTTACATCCTGCTTTGAGCACCACAGGTCACCGCTTGAGAAACATATAGACATCCTAATGAGATCTGTGTCATTGCCACTGATGCCATTGAGGAAGCGTGAGCCGGAGCCCAACCTGCCGCCTCATTTTTACAGCCTCATTTCAAAGCCACTTCCCGAGTCACAGTCATTTCTCTGCCTCAGAGAGCGGCCGATTTCATGCTGCTTGTGAGGGAGGCAAGAAGGCATACCAGAGGGAGTTGAATACAGAAAGCCAGGGTGGGTGAATACGCTACAATCCGAAGATGAGACATGTAACTAGATGGGAGCGCTGATTTGACAAACGGTGGCGGCAGTTATATCAGAGCAAGGTAACATTTGGAACGAGTCACTTGCGGGAAGTGGCTCTTGTTGCTGGGAGAGGATTTTCTTTCTTTAATTAACAGATTTCACATTAACGATCATGGGTACTTCTCTTTTCAGTCCCCCAAGCAACAAAGGAGACCTAGAAAATCGAAATTAATGTGCACAAATACTTAAGGTGTAAGTGGCTCACACTGTGTTCTCATTAATTCTCCCTTTTAAAAATGTTTTAGGGATTTGATAATACACTGGATAGCTAGCTGTGTTGGTTAGTCTATTTCGGCGGTGGAATCATACCAAATTTTACCTACTGTAGGTGGAAAGGGACAGAAAGATCGACTCATAATTGTTCATATAATCCTATAATATACATAAATTACTGGCTGTTGGAAAGGCACTACATAATGTCTCATGGATTGGAAGTGGTTCCAGAGAGCTGTTTAAATAATTGGAGCTCTTATTCATGAATGCTCTACATGTATGCGTTGCTATGTCTCTCTCTCTCACACACACACACACATATGCACACACATTTGACTCATTGCAAACTCATTCTTTGGGTTACAGGATATACACTTAGAAGATACATAGGCATGCTGTGGATGCTAATAACTGTAAATTATTTTTGTTTTGCTTTATTTCATAAGGATTATGCTAAAAAGTAAATTTTAGACATTTTATTTAACTATTCCTTCCATATCTGGTTCAATGTCTTGTTGATGGGGAAAAACGCACAACTGGGTGGTGGGTGATGTTTGATACAAGTGCCTGATGAGGATGTTTACCCAGTGGTTGCCTTGCTAAAGGATTTTACTCTCTCCCTGCCAGCTAACGTTAGTTAAGTGCCATTGACCTCAAGTACTTAACCTCATGCTGCTCCAGTGGTGATGTGTTGAAGGTAACCCTGTGCTCTGACCTTTCTGAAGAAATTCTGTCTGTGTAGGCAGTATCACATGTTTTGCCTCGAGAGGGAAATATGAAAGCCAAATCTCAATGATTCTACCTAAATTACTATTGAATATATATATCCAAAAAGTCATAATTTGAGGTCATTTCAGACATCAGTATGCAAACTGTAATAAAACGCTACGAGTCCTTAAGTATTATTCAGTAAATTTTCCTCCACAGTTGCCAAGTGATTGTTATTTTCCCCCTATTAGTCTGAGAGCAATTCACACACATCCAATAAATGCATCATTTGTGACAACAGAAATGTTCCAAATTAAGGCTATTTTGCACAAATTCAGGGATGTAATTTTTCATGTCTAATATCACCTGATGCTTGGAGATTTGTACTGTAATGCTGTAGTGTCTCTCTGCACATAAACTAGAGTTTTGGCTTGTTTATGTTTCACTTAACATATTTTCATACAGTATTTACTTTGCAGACTGTTATCGATACTCTAACATTGACAAACAGCTGTGTATTGATATAGTATTATAGTCTTGTTTTGGCATAGATTTACTGTCCAGAGTTGAGAGAAAATGCATTATAAAGTTATATTCCACAAGAAAGACACTACTAACAAGCGAGTAACCTAGAATGGAAGACGGATTCATTTATTTATTTCAAGACCAGATGCTATGCAAAGTTCACCCTGACATTAAAAAGTGTATAGATGTTGCATGAAAACGCGCCACAGAAATTACCTGACTTATAGGCTGCAGTTTGTCAGGCTGGGGAACTACGATTCAGAGACACTGCAGTGCAGCACAGGGGTTCCTCAGGGAACCATTCTCACTCCATTCCTGTTCACTCTGTGCACATCAGACTTTAAATACAACTCAGAGTCCTGTCACATGCAGATGTACTCCGATACTGCTGTTGCTGCTTGAGTGCGAGGTGGACAGGAGAAGGAATATAGTGAGCTTCTGGAGGCCTGGTGAAGCTGGTCGAAACAGCTGACTCAGTGGTTGGAGAGTGTCTGGACCGGTTGAGGATCGGATGAGGGTCATGTTAAAAGGTTAAATGCGATTATAGACAATGCAGAACATCCTCTGCACAGTCTCCTGGTGACAGTGAGAGGCTGTAGGACGGAGAGGTTCAGGAGATCCTTTGTACTGGCGACATGCTTTGTGTGCAACCTGTGCCACGCTTATTTTAATGATATTTTCATTTTAACTTTTCTAAGCTATTACTGAATCCCATGTTTTTAATTATATCTGAGTTACTTATTTTTATTTATTTTTTGCTGTCGCAATATGAGTGTGAATAATTACTATTACTATGATGATTTCTTTGTGAGACCTTAAATTTCCCCCCTTTGGGTTAAATATTGTATTCTATTGTATTCTATTGTATTCTATTGTGTTCTATTGTGTTCTATTGTGTTCTATTGTGTTCTATTGTGTTCTATTGTATTCTTGTTTTGCAAGCCCTCCCGGAAAGTGTCAGAGTTCTGAACTTTAATCAGTAACATGACTATAATTTTCTCTTCAAGAGAACTCATGAGGTACATTTTAAGGCTATGGTTCGATATTTTATAACATTGACTTGGCCGTGTTTTCTGGTGTGCATGCAGGTTTGTTGCCTCACTGTCAGTGTCTAGAATCAACATCGTCTATCTTATACAATACACTCCATAGAGCATTTTGTAGTAAAATAAAGGAAAATAATATTGAACATTGCTAACATGTCAGTTTTATCTGAAGGACGTCTGGATTTTTATTTTTATTATTATTTTTTTTAATGCTAAAAGGGATTCACCATGTTTGCAGTCTCAGGGCACTTTTATATTGTTAGTCATTCATCCATTCACACACAGTGATGGCAATGGCTGCCGTGCAAGGTACTGAATATCTCTTGCTCAAGGGTATGTTGACATACAGTATGTATGGAGATCGAACATAAAACCCTGGATGTCTCGGATGGTCCTCTAAACTTTGTTTTCTATGAGAAACTGCAGGAAGTGTACCACAAGTACCACTTCAGTCCTTTCAAATCTAGACACAGACATGGAGGTGATTAAAACATGAGCATCTTATCTGTATTTTACTTTTTTAATCTTTACATGTGTATTATGTAACTAACACAATTTGCCATTAAGTGCAGCTGTCAATATGGGTGTAAACATGATGCCCAAAACATAGTGATTATTCAACCAAATTAACTCGCTGGCGGAAAATAAAAGAAAAAAGTTTGTGTCTACTGCTGCGTAAAATAAAATGTAATGGACAAGCAAATAATAAACGAGTCAGTTAAATTGTCACAAAAATGCACAGTGGAATGGGTGATTATTCAGTAAATTCTCAAATACACCCATCTGTCATTAAGAGACAAAACCCCAAACAATGACGCCTTTGACAGGCTATTTTGCAGCACATCGCTGGCATGAATAAAATGGACGGACACGCTTTTGCAATTGCTTCCCCTTTGGTGTGTTTTATCTTAATTTAGTCACTGTCTGACGTGATGGAGATGAAGTGGCTTTAGCTTATTTCTTTTCTTTTCCTCTGTGTGAGATGCCAACAGCAATTGGCAGGTTGAGATTTCGACAAAGAAACAAAACAAAAAAAAAAAAGAAGAAGAGGTGAAAATTAAATTGTCTTCCATCACAGTCAATTGCTCGTGAACGTGTTGGGTTTTAAAAGTGGCTCTGTAAAACTCAATTTGACTTCAGTGTGCACTGTCTGCACACACCGTGAACTTTTTGTAGGCAGAGATGAATACAGGAGTGATGTGAGGAGGCGAAGCCACATGTAATTTGAACCCTTTGAATGTTGTGTACTGGAAATGTTAACAAATAATTGCTTTTTGTAATTGGATTGTTACATTGCTGTCCAATGATCACAGCCCTATATTAAATTGAGCTTGACACCTTATCATTAACAAGGAATGACAATTTAGCTCGTATGCTAATGAGGAAAAGGTCAGCGTCAAGTCACATAAGTTTAATAAAAAGAGTCTCGGCAAAAGTTTTGAGGACAGCACTATGATTCAGCATCTATTGGAATGACAACTATTTCTTGATTTATGCACAAATAAAAAAAAGTTTAGATGTGTGCCATCTGGTCACGAATCTTTGCTATTTGATTTGGAAAGAAAAAAAAACCTCCTTTATGTCCACTGTAAAGTTTTTCTGGGCTTCAATCCAAGAAAAGGTGCAGCAACTATATCGGCAACATGAACTTTATTGTTTTTTTGGGGGGGAGCTGAAGATCTAATGGTATTCACAAAAAATATATGTATCAGATTATTTATAAGGCTTTGCCATTCTCCAAATGTTATTTTTTCATTAAAGTTCTGTCTGTTTTTGTTTAATATGTTTGGGACCTTTTGCTGGTGTGGGTTGAGGCTGAAGTAACACTATTTTGTTACATCACTCTGGTTTAATGAAGGTGCTCTGTCCTGTCGGGCTCTAAGACAAGAACAGTTTCGATGTATCGAAAAGCTTTTGCTGAACACTAACGAGGGATATTCCTGAGAGTGAATATAGACAAAAACACTAAACTTGTATATTTTAGAAGATGGTTTTCGCACATTTTACATGTAAGACGAGCCTTGTGTGTGAATAAAAGTGCTATCATCGTTGCTTCTATATGCCCGAACTGTGTGTGCGACGAGGGCAATTTAAAAGCTGCATTTGCAGTCTGTAGATCAAAAAAAAATAGTTTGCACTCCCCGTTAGAGCCTCACACAGCATGCAGGGTGTATACTGATCAATGTTCCTCTCCAGTCACCAGTGTTTCATCTGTATTTTATTGAAATGTCTGGCTGTAAATACACTGATGAACTTACACCGATGACAAAAGTGTGAGAATTATTATGTGGTTGTTTAACAAACAATCCCTGCAGCCAATTAGGGTCAGACAGCTGTGACGCCATCAACATTATCTGTGCTTTTGCTCCCACACTCCCTGCGCCTGTAGTGTTCACCCAATTACAGTGACTGCTGGATGCTTAGCGTGTGCAGCAGGGATCAATTTAGGGTGTTCTCCTGTCCGATGATATTGTCTATTTTGGAGGATAATGTGCTTCACCACTCCAGCTACTATAAAAGTCACTGCAGTGAGTTATAGGACACATTATATCAGAACAAGCCTGCAGGCACAGAAGCTGAAAATCCAAATATATGTTTTTGTAGCGTATCAGTTGAAGGGAGAGTATGAATATTCAGTATGAATATTCAGATTTACGTATTTGCCAATAACAAGTTACTGTAACGGAATACTATTATAATTCTTCAATAATGAGCGTTTTATTTCCAATAGATGCTTTTAATCTACTCACAGTAACTCTTTTAGCATACATTAAAAAAAAACATAACAACATTGTTGTTGTGTCTATAATGCCTTGGCTTTTACCATATATAACATGAAGATCAATAAACAAAGTGAAGTACTGTCTCACAACATGTGGAATTTTGTTCTGGAAAATGTACCTGGATACTTCCTGTCTGGCTCTATCTCCTCTACAGAACATGATATGATATTTGCAAAGGAGGTGAACTACATCTCTGTGTAATTTGCCACCAATTGCACCAAGTGCAGCATTGTTTCTACATTTGCTGTAAATAATGGATTACATGTCTATTTGTCACAGTTTGTTGGATTATTGGCAAATGCACGGACACACATCCATAACATTACCATGAAGTAGCACCATTTCCTTTGCTGATGAACAAAATCATGTTCATCCTTTCAGATGATAACAAACAATCAGGTTGTCATTCAGTAGAGTCACTGCTATTTATCTGATGTACTCACATGGCCGTCATTGATCCACCTTCATTGATTCTGAGGTTCATGTCAGTTGAAGTGAAGCTTTGGGTATTGACGTGATTGTATCAGAGCACATTAGACATGTAGGAGCAACACCTAATCACCATAAAACTAAAAAGAAAAGTTGAACCAAGCTGCCTTGTGAAAATAGCTTTTCAAAAACAATATAAATATCACACATTTGATATCTCATATACACATTTAATTTTTGACTGAAGCCTATATCCTCACAGCTCTCTGTCCCTTTATTCAAGACTTGTTCTTCATTCGTATCTCTTAACTTGTTGCTCTTGCAGCATCATTTTCTTCCTATTCAATGAATTTAAGGGTTCAGCTGGTTCACTTATAATTTGGATATTCATCCTTTATTATGGCTGGAATTAAATGTATGATACTTTTTCAGGAAATCTAATATAGTTTGGATAATTCATATTTTTGTCTCCCTCAGTAGTATTTGAATACATATTTAAATCATGTTGGTCTTCTTGATGCTTTGCAGCAGGATTTAATTCTTCAGTTTCACATTGTTCTTGTTTTCTCCTTCCCTGAACATGCTGTTATGAAGTCAGGACATTTTACTGGCAGTTTTCTGTTGTCATAGGTCAGGTGAACTAACTCTGTCTTCATGTTGACGCTACCACTTTGCAAGTTGTTTTAAGCCACATCGACAGTGCCATGGCTACATTTTCCTGACATTAACTGAATCACTGTAACCTTTAACGGTCCCGAGAAGTGACTGCATGTCTCCTACTGCTCCACTTTGTCACTGTGACACCTTTAAATATCATCACAGACTAATGGGGCCCCCTGCTCAGTAGCCAGAGATGGATTTAAGAGATCCAGGAATGGAAATGTTGGTTTTAAGTCTGGCTCCAAGATTTTGAAATTGGCATGCAAGAAACTACGAGATTCCACATAAAGATAAGTTGTACATGCTTCTTCATGCATGTGATGTCCTCACTCATGTGACTTTTTGCACGCAAGTGTGAATTATTGATCGTTTGGAGAGTAGAGGGAGCATACCCTCCTGTCAGTGGAGTTGTGTTCAATATTCAGTAGGTGATTCTGCAAACTGAGATGTTGGATTTTAATTTTTTTTTTTATTTGAGGGGTGTGCAAAATCATAAAGTTTGTATTTTATGATACTCTTCCTCTCTGCTTTTAGTCTCATGCTGAATGCATTTTAATTCATCCCTCTACTTTGACACCTTCCGAAGTGTGTGCATGTGTGCGTGTGTGTGTTTGTGTGTGTGCACGCCTTATCTCCCCATGACTGCCCTAAGGAGTAACTGTCCAGAGTGTTTCCAGTGCCAGGTAATGGCATGCTGCTATCTGCCCTCATGCTGCACTAAAAAGAAATGACTTTCCAACATTATGGCTTTCCTTGACTGCTCAACCTGATTCAGCAGAGCCATAAATGGACACACATCGAGAGTGTCTGACATTCCGGCCAATCTCTGTTTTCATTAAAAGGGACTTTTTATGGCATTTCTGCTTTATTTGATAGTCCTTTGCTATAAAGATGGGAAATAAGGAAGAGCAGCAACACAAAGAGCTTACTGGTAACTCTCACACCCTCGAAACTAATACAACTGAACATAAGTTTCATAAAGTTCATCCCACTGGATTGTATAATAAAGTATAGATAATACAATGCCAATGGAACTACCTGAGATATTCAAGGAAAATAGTTTTGAAATGTTTGTATGGAAATGGGAAGAAACTATTTTGCATTATTTCGCAACAAAAATAGACAACAAAAATGGAGATGCTCTCAAAATGAGCTCTGTGGGCTTGGACTCCAGCACGTAACCCTCACTAGATCCACAATGTCGTAGCTTGTGTCAAGTTTGCAGAGGGTATATCACACATGTTCCTATCACATCATATGGCATAAAGACTAAGATACCTATCCAGCACCCTCATTCATATTTTTACATTATCCTACTGGGGTCATGAGGGGCTGAAGCAGATCCATGTCTACACTGGGTGAAGGTCAAGCCTGATACAGAGACCCACACTCACACATACATTAACATCTGTTATCAAGTCCATGTTGAGAAACCCCGAATAGGCACAAGATGAACATGCAAACTCTATCCAGCAAACTCTATCCAGCAGCTTTCAATGAGAAACGTTCTTACTGTGCCTAATCCTAATATATTCACTCAGGTGAATAGTATGGGCAATTTAATTTGAGTAAAAGTTAAACAGATAAATTAGCACCTTGAATCCTATAATTAATTGAAGTGATATAATTACTTTTTTGAGTGAAAATAGGCCTCAAAATCAAGGTTTCTGACTGTTAGATACAAGAGGGGAATTTTAAGATGTTTTAGATTCAACATTTATACTCGCATCTTCATTGGGTTTGCAATTATTTCTGCAGAGCTTTTCTTGGCAAAAGCCTATACTTTTACCGTGCACTCTCATGCCCACAGGCCCTGCAGACTGGCTTAACACTCGCGGCAGCTCTGAGGGCTCCACATTCTCCACACTCGCAAAACCAACGGGAATGTTCATCTCCTCTTTCTGTCAGGGAAAAAAAAAATGATGTGCCTCTCTGAGATCGTCTCAGGATGAATAGGCCTATCTTGAGGCCTGGGAGGATGCAGAAGGCTGGAAGAGCAATGTCTGGCTGCTCTGCTATCTATCAGGCCATCAGATCCCCAGGGGGCTATCACAGCAATCGATGGCATTTCTCAATGCGAGGCTGAAATATGGGATCCTACAACAGTGCCAGAGAAAAAACCTGTCTGTTGTTGTTGCGCCTTGAATACTAACACTTTCAAATGGATGGCCTCATGTTTGATTTGTTCCTTTCTGTCTGCGGTCGATAGAGCTGTCCGTTCGCTGCTTTGGTTGAACAGTTACAAAACACTTTGACACTTAATTTCATATAACTGGAGCGTTTAATAAATCCAACTGCGCACCTTGAACAAAAAAGATCTAATATGAGCTTGAGTAATTATTTACTGGGTTGTTTTTATTTACACTGGTAACCACCTCTGGTGAGAGGAAATGCACTATTGGTCCCACAATTAGGCGATGTTGGACAATCCTGGTGAACTAAAGAGCTGAGCTTGTAGGTTTGCAGCAGAGACCAAAATTGATGACATACCTCTTTAGAGAATCAAAGACATTTTTGCTCATAGGTTTTCATCAGCCTGTGAAACCTCCAGAGATACAAGCCGCAGCAAGACATGTTTAGTTGAGGACAATGGGAGACATTGAGAAGTGAATGGGTTCCATATATCTTGAAGATTAATCTGTTAGACACTAGCTTCTTCTTCTTCTTCTTCTTCTTCTTCTTCTTCTTCTTCTTCTTCTTCTTCTTCTTCTTCTTCTTCTTGTTCTTCTTCTTCTTCTTCTTTTACAAGCATATGACAATGCCTTTTGTTGAGACAAATTTAGTTGTGAGCTATGAGAATAAATCATTCAGTTAAATAGTTGGACAATTATAAATGACTACAAATTCTGTTGAAAATAATTTATTTTCATTTTCCTTGTTAAAAAAATGAATCAATTAATTGAGAAAGGTCTTTTTCAGAATGTTGGGCCCTTTATAAAGCTGCTCAGAGAATAAAACCTCCATCGAGGATGTTAATTGTCTGTTTCAATGAGACAGGCAAAAGGTGAAAGTAGATCAGTGTTTGCACTAATTGGACTGTTGAGAATGTAAAGCCGACGTGTGTTGTTGGTTAGTCTGTTGGGGAAACTGTTACCTATACCTAACTGTTATCACTTACACAGACCTTTCACCCTCCTGCATGAATATAGGCATCAAAAGATGAAACGCACACTCACAAACAATGAAACTTGTGCATAACATGCCCTTTGTGCAGGCTGCACATTTCAAACAACGGTAGGTTTTCAAACCCTGCAAACTATTACATACTTTGATAGTCTACAGTACAGCAATATAACAGAACAGCTTCAGACAAAATGTGGAATCCGTCAAACAGAGATAATACAAGATATTACACGCGGATATTTGGTTCCTAACAAAATATGACAACACTGAAGAAATGTTCATTCTGTATCTATGTGGAAGAACTCTAAGGCCAATAGAGTGGTCCAAATTAGATGTGAGATTAAATTAAAAGTATTAATCAATTACAGAAACATCCTGAAGGCATCGAGATATGTGCATTAAAAAAAATAAAGCTCTGAGACAGAATTTCTTCTTTCGTCCCTGAACGCCTCTCACCACCTGTTCATTAGTGCTGTGCAGAGCTAAGAAATGATATTAACAAAAATCCAAGCAAGTACACTGATGAGA
>OMNM01055193.1:0-14109 GCA_900302745.1 Parablennius parvicornis | reverse complement strand
CTACCTAAATAAAATTTTTTTTAACCTGCTTCATAAAAGCACTACATGAGTCTACTGATCTTAGCTGAAGAGGGAGCTCGTTCCACAGTTTTGGTGTGAGTGCTACAAATACGCAGTCACCTCAGGTTTTGAGTTTGGTATGTGGGACCGCAAGCAGCAATTGTTGGCCAGACCTGAGTGCTCTATTTGGGGCATAGGGGGAGTTTGGTGCTATAAAAAGGCATTTGGCCTTGTAATGCTTTAAAAGTTAGCACATGTATTTTGAAACGAACACAGACTGTAATGGTTAGCCAGTGAAGGGAGGATTGGTCAGGAGTGATCTGGGCTCGCCGAGTTGTTCCTGTTAAAAAACAAGAAGCTGCATTCTGGACTGTTTGAAGGCGGTTTTGCAATGTCTGATTTAAAAGATAAGAAGGGCGTTACAATAATCTTAAACGAGAAGCGATAAAAGCATGTAAAATCATCTCCAGCTCCACCTTGGATACCATCCCTTTTAGTTAGGCTATGTTACGCAGGTGGAAGAAACAGGAATGTGTCAACAGGCTGACATGGCTGTCTAGTGACAGACTGGTCAAAAGACACACTCAGGTTACAGAGGCAGGGCTTGATGTAATCATTTAATATCCCAATATGTTGCCTAATGGGTGGTATCCATTTTGGGGGTGCAAGTGTAAGAGCCTCTGTTTTGCTAGTGTTAAGCTGAAGGTAATTTTCAGACATCCAGTTTTTGATGGCCTGCAAACAGTCATTTAAAATAGAAAGCTCTCTTTGGGTTTAAAACATTAATATAACTGAATGTCATCTGCATATAGAAGATAAGAAATCCCACTAAAACTCATCATTATCTGACCCAGAAGCATTCAATACAGTGAAAACTGTAGAAGGCCCAGGACGTATCCCTGTGGTACACCACAAGACAGAGGGGCTGAGTCCGACATGAACTGGCCCACTGAAACAGACAACCTCCTGTGGGAGAGGTAGGGTGAGAGCCAGTCCAGTGCAGAACCTGAGATACCAACCACCTGCTTTAGCCTGTCCAACAGAATACTGTGATCCACAGTGTCAAAAGCAGATGGAAGGTCCAGAAGTACTAATACTGAGCATTTTCTATCATCTACCATCAAAAGGTCGTTAGTGACTTTAGTCAATGGAGATTCTGTGTAGTGTAGTTTACGGAAGCCAGATTGGAAAGTGTGATAAATACCATTCATGTCAAGAGCAAATGTAAGCTACGTGGCTACAACCTTCTCCAGAATTTTTGACACAAAGGGCAGTTTGGAGATTGGCCTATAGTTCTTATCAAGGGCGGGGTCCAGATTTGTTTTTTTGAGCAGAGGCTGGATTATAGCATGCTTAAAAAGTGTGGGGACAGAGCCAGCAGATAGGGAAAGATTTATTATGTTTACAATGTTGGAACCAATTAAATTAAAGACATTAAAAAAACAAGGATGGCGGGAGAAAATCAAAGCGACCATCAAGACAGTTTTGCATTTGTGAACGCGTGACTCACAAAAGGTTGGTACTGAAAGCACCAGGCGACATGCGCCTTACCTTTGCAATCAGAAAGAGAAACAAGACTCAACAGTTCCACATTTAACATGCTTAAAACCAGCAATTTCTGCCTTAAAAAAAAGACAAAAAAACAAACAAACCAGATGAAGATATCTTTGAAGACACGAGTTGCTCGTAATGATACACATGCCTTCCTATAAAGCAGTAAACTTTTCAGCTGTGAGTTCATTATTTGATGCGCCTAGATTGAGACATGAAGTTATTTGGTTGCATAGCCAAAGTACAAGAAATGCTAAAAAGGGCACACTTATGTCACAGATAAAGATTCAATTCAATTTAGTTCTCTATAATGCCTTATACAACTGAACCAAAGCACTTTTACATAGAAAAACCAAACTAGTCCAATTGAGTAAACATAGGCGATGGTGGAAAGGAAAAACTCCCTTTAGCAGGAAGAAACCTTTATGGAACTGGGCTCAGGGGTGGAGAATGTGACGGTATTTAAAAGTGTCTATTACCATTTATGACATGGACTTTAATCTGATATTTCAGAATTCATAGTAGAATGGTTCCTCGTAAAGTTAACTTTACACAGAGAGGATGTCATTATGCAATTTTATAGGACCCTTCTA
The DNA here is from genome assembly GCA_900302745.1 of Parablennius parvicornis. Classification (NCBI taxonomy): domain Eukaryota; kingdom Metazoa; phylum Chordata; class Actinopteri; order Blenniiformes; family Blenniidae; genus Parablennius; species Parablennius parvicornis. Next base: position 11,965 of record OMNM01055193.1, on the reverse strand, counting down.
CACAACAACATTACAAGCAAAAAAGCATAATTTTGGCCTTTTCTTTTTAAAAATGTTTCACATTTACGTTTTATGAAACATTTTGGAAATTATTTCCATTTGCTCATGAACAATGTTTTACATGGAGATGCTGAAAGCAATGCAGTCATCATGCCATGCCATAAGTTGGTGCTGTTTTTTGGTGGGAGGGGAATTAGACCCCACACATTTGTGTGAAGAGAAAAAATATGCTAAAACAATATCACAAGTACACAGATGTTCATATGAACATAGGATGAAGTTGGATTGTTATCATGGGTGACTCAACTATACAACTACCAAATCACAGGAGAAAATGGACTGGGAGTCATGATGTCGCTTGAGGCCACCATTGTTGCTGTTGTCCATCTACTTGCGATGAAAAACAATTTACAACGGCCATTGCATGCATGCATGATAGCAGCTTTTAGCAAAAATTGCATTCCTCCATGTACATGGAGACAGAGTCTAAGCATTATCCAAAAATTATGTTTTGCCTCGTTTCCAGTCTGAGCTTTTTTTTTTTTTTTTTTTTTAAATAAAAGTTTCCATTGGGAGCTGTTTTAAAAAAGTTGCATTTTCATTGGCCCCGAGCACCGTTCTTGTGTAAACGTAGACCCAAAGTGTAATGAAATTTTGCCGTTTTCGCCATCTGTGTGGCTTGATTGCATAAACAAACAACAGCACACATCTTTTTAATTTGCAGTGTTAACTCAAAAAAGAAGCAGTTTCACTTGAAATATCAGGTTAACGGGGCCTCAAAAACATTATAGGTAAAGGGGTATAGAAGAGAATGCATGGTATAGTGTACACTTGATCAGTCCATCAGTTGTAAAAACTGAAATTGGATTGAACTTATTTTAGAAATTTCTAGTATTTATTGATTCCACTAATGTCATGATGAACCAATTTAACTTGTAAAGTACTTCAACGACTAATCATTGTGAAAAGAGTTTAATATTTAATCTGTGGTCTCGACACCCTAATGAGCACAATAAACACTTCACCTTTCAGACAAAGCAGATAAAAATACACACAATACTACATTTTTTAAAGTTTTGCTTGCACTGTGGAAGTGTTAACTACCAGTACTCAGTGTGCCTACTATGTTTATGGGTTTCCTCTGGGTAGCCTGCTTTTTATAAGATTTAATGGTTTTTGTGTGTGTGTTTTTTTTAAATAACTCCTGACTTATGTAAAACAGCATCTGGCTTCCCTGTAAGCCCTGACTTCAATATGGCTGTACGTGATTTTGATTATCTGATGTAGTACCCTATGTTATGTGATGTGTGGTGTTCTGCATCTGCAGCGCTCCAAGGATTTTGTTTAATAACATTCATTCAAGGTATCGTGGCACATTTACTCATCAAAAGGAAATTGAAACAAATACCAAATACGAAACCATGTCATACCAAAGACAATTTCGAACTGTAAAGGTCAGAATTAGCCCTTCATGTCTTGTAAAGACAGTTTGTTTGCAAACCAATTGTCGGTACAGACTTTAATGAGATTCTGGTTCTTAAGCTAATTATGAAATCTTAACAGCAACCAATTAATGCCCAAAGAATCTTAACATTGAAGGTCATGTAGATTTGACTAAAAATGTGTTTTTGCATCTCAAATTTAACATGAATATTCACATCAAAGCCTTAAAAATGGGAAAAACAACAGCGGAAGCTGTTGGCGCTGGCAGCCTGAAGCCAGTCCGACGTGTGAGGCACAGCTGGTGAAAATGCAGAGAAAAAAACATAGAAGGTATGCAACTAATCAACCATGAGTGTGACTGTGACCTGAAGATGAGGAAAAAACAGACCATATGAGGCAGAGAGTATCTTTTCCACTGGACAGGCAGTTTTAATAAAGAATCACTGATTGCTATCAGTCAAAAAGATTGGCTTTTTTTTCTAAATGATATTCAATATGTTTAATTCTGGCAAGTAGCCACTGTATGGAATAATAGCTATTTGGTTGTATATTTCAGGATTGTAATTGTTCACTTGCGCGTTTAATAGGATGTTAATGTCCATTCACCATCAAATTGTTGAAATATGGTAGGCTGTTTCATTGCATTATCAGCTGCTCCAATAATGAGCCTCAACATAAAAGGCGAAATCCTCGAGCTTCTACACCAATAAATCAATCTCACTTTAATTTACCTCTATTAAACCCACTCTTTGCAAGCACAGATTGCAAAAAAAAAAAAAAAATTTAAAAAGCGGAAAGTCTGCCTGCAGCACTCTGACATTGGGCTCAGTGTTATTGTTTTCCCAGTAAAGGTTCTGCTTTCATGTGTTTTCTCACTTTTATTACATTTCTTTTTTCTTTATTACATTTCAGTATGCCTTCAACATGTTTGTCGCAACTGAACTAGACACCTACAAGTCATATGAGCTGGATTCTTATCTGTGGTCTGCAAGTGCATTTGACAGTGATCATGTTTACGTTAGCTAATTCATTATCAATTAATATGAGCACAATAACAGTAAATAGTTCAAAAGGATTGTACGTCATCTCTTAATTATTCATGGGCCAGAGTGCCATCTCTCATTCCCTTCAAAGCCCTTAGATCTCAACTGGGGGTCTGGCAGCCCCAGAGTGTTTGTGAATACTTTTCCTATGAAATGTTTTGAACCAAGTAATGTACCCTAATGGGGATGATTTTGATCAATAGCTTACCCTTCTCGTCAATTTATGGTGGACTCCAGGCAATTATTCACCTTCCAGAATGTTTGCCTTCAAGCCCATGAGACATTTCACAGGAAATCCACAATGATAAATAATGATTATTTGATTATTCATCGCATACTGGACTTGAATCTTCAGTCAAAAAGAATTTACTTTACTGTATTTAATCAAGAGCAGGAAAAGTTAATATAACTGATCCTTATCTGCCACTTTAAAGCAGGCTCACCGAAGGCCAACCAAAGCCAACATAACTATGTGCATTATTTTGCTAAATTAATGTGATAATTGTTGTAAACCTAAATTAAATTTCAGTTTGTTTTCTGATAGCCATGTTGTAAAGCAGACATATTCTAACTTTAAGCAACAAAAGCATTTTTGCACATTTTTAGCCACGTAAGACTAATCCGAAGCCTATCAGCTTATATATGTACGGTAGATTTTTACATTGCAGGGTTTTTTTTTTATACCCACATTTTATTGCTATTGTTATTTCAGCAGTTTTGACCTTTGAAGGTGAATAACGTGTTTTATGTGAATTTCTTGAAATATTTCAAATATATAGGTAAATCGATGCCACTCATTTATACCAATAACGTCATTCATCCATTTACACAATTGCAACATTCTCGGTCTCTATTGGAAGCAATTCATTGTTGAGTGTCTCGCTCAAGGAAACTTCCAACATATGGGGGTCAAACTTACAACTGGAACATGGAAAGTCTGTATACACTGACTAAACTGGTTTTTCGTGTGTATTTACACACGGTTTTATAGAAACTGGAGTCGCTACAGAGAGGCTGAGGATCCAGGGACCCAAACAAAGTGAAATAATGTCTAGTACTTTTTTCTGTGCTGTACTATTCTATTCCGTATTGAAAACCAAAGTCAATACATTTTTTGTGCTTGTAAGGCTTTAGAAGCAAACAGAAAAACTGACTTATTGTAACATATATATGCTATAGCTAAGTTTATGTCAAAAATGATGTGGTCTAATAAAAGAGACGGGATGCACAATAACAAGGGAACAGTATGTATGTGAACAAATATATGGTTTGGTTGAAAATGTATTCAGGTGAGTCAGGGCAGTTGGATTAATCAATTAATATTCTTGAATGTTTCAAAACAGTGGAGGGACAAGTTAAAAGAGATCATAACAGTAAAGACCGTTTAGACAACAAGTGAACTGTTTTGGCACAATTGTTGCGTATCCATGGCAACTTTTAGAAAACTACGTTCGTTTACACAAAAACCACTGACAACGACATGTAGATCGCATGCCAGGCCAGAAGAACTGTTTACTGCAGTCATGTTGTGCATGCACAGTAGCAGCATTTTTTTTTTAAAAGTTGCATTTTCCTATATTTCCACGGAGACGGAGCAATCCTGAAAAGTTGCATTTTTAATAGCTCTGAGCACCAGTGCTGTGTGAATGGACATCTAAAATACAATGGAAGTGTTGCAATTTCACTTGGAAACATTGTGTAAACAGGGTTTAAGGGTGAAGCAGTGCTCGAAATACAGGTGCAAACCTCACATGATTTCCACATGACCATGCAGTGAGATCAATACTTGTTAGGTTTTACTGCGGCTTCTTTCTCACAGAGGTATAGTTCTTTGTCAATATTCACTGCCCTGTAAAAAAAAAAAATTTACTTGGAAAGCTGGAACACATCCAAAGGAAATCTAATACTCCTCAGGGCTTGACTGCTCAGAGGTTGGGCTGAAACCTCAGGAGGAGACGTGGAGGAGAGGGAGAGGTGTCTAAAAGCAGTGGCAGACAAAAGAGAGGCGGCCCCCTGATGTCTGACGCTTCTGAGGAAAAAGGATATGGACAGGGCGGGGAACTGAGGGGGCTGGGTTTGTCCTAAACTAGCCTCAAGGGTATGTCTGCAGTGCAGAGGCCTCAACCTCTCCCTAGCTCTCGTTAATAATATGAGCAAAACTCATAAAGAGCTCTTTGGGGAGACCCATGAATGGCTATTTTATGAAAGGGGCGTCCATCTTATCTCCCTAATAGGATTCCCTGCTCCTCATTAGAAACCATGCCGGAGCTTTCTCCCTGTCTTCATTTATGTTGTCCGTCTCTGTCTGGTCTTTTACTGTGGCCTAACCAGTGTCTGCTTTATGTCCGTCGATGCATATGAATGTGGCAAGAACATTTGAATTAATGTAGCGGTCCCCTCTGCGGCTCGCTGCCCGCCACCAACCGCCGCACTGCCTGACCCTTTCAGATCGAGTCCTCCATTGGTATTCAAGTACAACAGCCTCCATTCCTCCTCCCGTGTGCCCCCAGTTCCGGTTTTATTCAAACTACCCCCTTCTTTCCCTTCACCTGCCTCACTTTTCACTTAGCAGGTAAATGAAGATTGTATGCAGTCAACTGGAACCGTGTTTATATTTCCTATGTCACAGGCAGAGTCCAGTCCTTCCACCACCTCCTCTTCAGCCCATTTCCCCCCGAGGTGACGGCTCAGTCCCATTTATTACAGCCGAATGGGTGAATCAAGCAGACAGGGGCTTCATCTTCACAGACACCAATTCTCGCTGAGGAAACCAAAATCATAAATGAATAAATATTACGATGAATAAATAAATCGAGGGGAAGAGAAAGTGGTTGCTTTAACAGATGTATATGATGCGATGTTCTGCTTCCCTGCATTTCTGTAGTCAGCCACATGCTTCAATTTTATGAGTGTTGCATGGGAAAAAAAAATCTAAATCTGCTTACTGATGCATCATCACAATTCGTATCTCTCATGTGAAAAGATACAACATAAATTAATAGGGCTATTGCAAAAAAAGTGAGAACTGTCTAAGCTGTGCCTTGAGATGAATAACAAATGTTCTGCTTAAAAATCATGGGAAACCATCTTCTTGCTTGTTCGGGTCCACACTACAGCAGAGATTGCAGGTTTTCCTCACTGGAGTAAATGGGCAGAGACGGCCAACTTCATTCTAACCATAGCAGATTGGTTAGCTGTGCAAGTGCCCTCAAATCAACTGACAAATGACTTCCTGTGGCAAGTGTGTGGACTTATACCATGGTCACTTCAGGTTAGATCAAGAAGTTTAACAATATTTCAGCCCATTGCAAAAAGACTGTATTGACATTCAAAAATGTTTTTTTTTTTTTTTTGATAGATACAACAACATCATTATTGACAGATGACCAAGTTGGATTGCTTTTACCGGTGAGTCTCAACTACAAAACTACGTTCCAGGAGAATATTGACTGGGAGTCATGACAGTCTGAATCCTGCTAAAGTTCTTATTGTCCATCTAGTCATGTAGACAACAGTGGTGCACACATACGCAGTAAAAGCATTTCAGAAGAGCCATTTCTAACCCAGTTTCAGTTTTATTCTTAAGTCAAAAAGAATCATTTGGCAGGGAGACCTTAAAATTTGCCATTCATGCAATCTGTTTCATTGTGCTCTATGATGGACTGGTGACCTCTTTGCGTGGTACCTTACCATTTATTCAGTGTTCAGACTGGCTCCAAGTCATACAAACATAAAAAAAAAACACTTCATATACAACCTACAAATTTAATTTAGAATATTCCATATGAGTATGAAGTGTGAATTGAAGTCAAAGTATACAGTACTTTCTTTGTATCAAAATATTGGAATTAAATATTTTAGATTAAATATCTGTGTTATTGCTCCCTTGAAAGAAAATAAAATGTGCCTTTTACCATTCATAATCACCCATAGATACTTATCACACAATCACTTTTTCGATCTCCTGAGAACATCAACTTCGTATGGCATATGCCTGATGTTAATCTGAGTGCATATTATTCAATGGTTGAGTTTCTCATTAGAGCTCATATTGCAGCCCCCTTCCTCTTTGGCTATGGCACTCCATTTAGATTAGTTTTATCATAATCATATATGATCAGAGATTGGTTCTGCTTCATCTGCCCCACTCAGGAGCAAAGAGGCTGCGTGTCAAGCGTTTTCAGATTTGATCCAAAGCATCGCATGATAAAACAATGCAGCAAGCTTCAATTCTGGAATGAAGTGTAGTGTCTGAGAAACATGATGAGGGCTGTTTGATCAACAGAAAGAAAAAGCTGTATATTTGACTGGGCCTAAAATACCGTGATTCATTTGTAATCCTAAGTGGGAAGAAGCATGAGTCAACTGAAAATGGGTCATCCTGTATTGTTATCATTTCAGTATTGACTAGACATTTTCACAGGCAGAATGAAGCTGCAAAGCCAATAACAGTGAGATAGCAGTTTTAAAATAATTTCCATTTTTATCAGTGTCTGTCTTTCATTTCAACCTTAATATTAAATCTGAAGGATATCTCACTGTCTGTAATGGACAAATACGGACATAATGGCCTGTGACTGTGAAGTATAAACAGGAATACAAAAAACATATTCAAGAAGTTTTCAATAAGCCACGGGCATATTTGCACAGACAATAACACACAACACTATAAATAGATATCAGGATTCACAGACGAGCGCCCGTGTATGAATCTGTTTAGCTGGCTTTGAGTCACCAGCCTGGTGGTTCTGAGTCTTTCAAATCATTTGGATTAGCCAGGATTAGATATGAAAAATCCAATTTTGTTTAGCAAAGAAACAGCAGGGTGCGGCAGAGTCCCTCAATCCTACATGACACCCTTGAATTCACTTGTTCTCAGGGCTGCAGGTGTGCATTTGAGAAATGTATTGTTCCTTGCCCTCTATTAGGCTTCTTTCACCTCATTTACACTGATTTATCTTGTAGCTAAACCTTGCTCGTCTCTGCTCACCAACACACACGTGCCTGCGAGAAGGGAACCTTGGTGACCAATTTGCATCTTTGTCGGTATACATGAAAGTGCATGCAACAGCCATTGCATTTCCCCTCGTATTTTCCATGTGAATGAGACACCTGAAATAGAAAGTATGATGTAACACACTGGAATAGGCAGGGTGGTGGACGGAGACGGAGGTAAATGTTCTGCCTCAACATGTTCGGTTCCACCAGCTTTAAAAATAAATGTAGGCCCCTCAAAGGCAGTGCTGTCATAAAACACAGCATTCTTTCAGTAACAGTAACACACATTAACAGTAACACAGTAACAGTAACTCACATTCTTTCAGTAACTAATTACTTAATAAACTAAATACTTGAAATTATTGAAATGCCGGCTGGCCAGTTACTTTTTGTTGTGTATGAAAACAGTTGTGGAGATGCTGAGCTTTTGTTAGCATTACTAATACCAGAAGGCATTATCCGTAGTGTACATCAGCTTCTTATGAACAAACTAAGGCCCCGTTTACACGTGTTTAACTGAAAAGAGGCATCTTTCATTGCATTTTCAGGGTCAGTTAACTGACAGTGGTGCTTGGAGCCAGATTTATCACTCTCCAGCAGTTGTTCCATTTCTTCAGTTCTAACGCCACATCCTCTCCAACTATTGTGAGGTTTGAGCTAATATTCGAGTCTCTCCAGCATCGGAGGCAGTAGTTCGTGTAGAGGTCCGGTACATCATCAAATCTGTGCTCCTCTCTCTCAGTGGTGTTACAGACCTCATCCACTATCCATAATTATTCACTTTGTTACCACACAAGGATGATGGCTCTCATTTCTGGATGTGATTTGGTGTCTCGTTAGATGACTAAAGTTGACAAATCTTGCATGGCATCAAACATCAACTTGACCCATTGCATATAACTGCATCTACAGCGAAACATTAGTGTAAATAAACAGGACACTGTTTTTTTCTGGCTGGACTGAGTTAGCTAGCTTCTGAATTGGTTTACCTTTTTCTCGTAAAGTCCCTTTTTCAATAAAACACTCATATAACTTAAAAATTCAGATGTCAACGTATGATTGCGAGGTGGCTCCAATGGACACGCACCCATATAGATTAGCTGATTGATTCTGTTGCAAGAATTATTTTCATCCCAGCAACAAATGGAAATATAATTGGATGGAAGCTCCAATTTGACAATGAAGACATGAGATGATTATATATTAAACTAAATTTACCTGCCACATCATTGGGCATCCCTGTTGAAATATTCATAATCAGCTAATCAGCAATTCATGCCCCAGTGATTAGATAAGCTGCTGACGTTCAAACCAAGCATGAGAATGAGGAAGAAAGACGATTTAACGGACTTTGAAGGTGGCTTGGTCGTTGGTGCCAGAAGCTGGTCCGAGGATTTCAGAAACTGCTGATCTACTGGGATTTCCAAACACAACTGTCTCTAGGGCTTAAAGAAAATGGTCTGAAAAAGAGAAAATATCCAGTGAGCAGCAGTTCTCTGGGCCAAAATGCCTTATTGATGCCAGAGGTCAGAGGAGAATGCACGGAGTGATTTGAGATGATTAATAGGCAACAGTAACTCAAATAGCTACTCTTTATAACCAAGGCATTCAGAAGACCATCTCTGTGCACACAACTTGTGGAACCTTGAAACTAATTGACTACGGTGGGAGAGAAAACCCACTCATGTCAGCTAAGAACAGCAGATTGTTTTATTAGGCTCATCAAAGTTGGACTGAAGATTGGAAAACCCATTGTGTGGTCTGATCAGCGGAGAATTCTACAGCAAGATTCAGACTTTGACAACATAAGATTGTGGATCTGTCCTGTCTTCAGGCTTCAGTTGGTGGTGTAATGGTGTGGGGATGATTGTCTTGGCATTCAACAGTCCCTGACTGTCAATTTGGCATCATTCAAATGACACAATTATTAGTATTGTTGCTGACAATGTCCACCCTTTAGCGACCTCAGTGTAGCATTTTATGGTGGTACTTCCAGCGGGATAATACACCATATCAGAAAGCTCCAACCATCAGATTTTATTTAATTCTTTTAACATGTCAATGAGTTTACTGAACTTGTTCACCAGATTTCAGTTCATAAAAACTTCTCTGAGATGTAGAGGAACAATGAGATTCAGTTCATGGATGTTCAGTTGACATATCTACAGCAAATGTGCAACGCTGGTACAACAACAAAGACCAGTATAGATAAGGAAAGTTTTCAGCACCTTGTTGAATCTATGCAACCAAGAATGAAGACGTGTGATAGTCAAAAAATAAAAATATAATAAGTAACTGCTCAAGGTGTTCTCAATATGTTGGTCCTTGTATAGTTTTCACACATTCAAAGGACACTATTGGAGAAAAAAGAAACAACTGTAAAATGCATTTGCATTAACTATGCTTCTTTTTAGGAAAGCATACAAATTTTTATAAACAGAAAGCACAAAACATATATTTTCTAAATGTAACCCAAGTAAGTCCAAGTAAAAGAACAAAAGTCATGCAAATTAAAGTGTTTTCGTTACATATTAACATAAACACTTCATGTGGTTTGTCTGAAAAGTGAAGTGCTGTATTGGAGAGATGCATGCAGTTAAATGCCCCAAAGTATCCATTACATTTTGTATATTGAGTCAAACTGAACTCAACTGAAAAACAATCAGTAAACAAAGACTTGAAAGTAGAATAGAATAGTCTTTATTGTCATTGTACTCGGTGGTACAGTGAAACAAGTAGTATGCACTATCCTCATGAGTTCAGTCCCCAAAGCTTTTTTGGTTGTATTGAACGTGTTGTTAGCTGCTTTTGCTTCAGTCAGTCGTCCTTCACGTCCCATCGCACTTGTGGTGGCTGAACAATGATAAAGTGCAAGTAATCTCCACAGCACTCCATCAGTGTATGGTTATACAAGTTATCACCAGTCTGAGACTTGTCCCCTTATATTTATTGGTCTATTTTCCTTTTCCCATTTGTGGTGGTTATTTTGCTCCAGGACACATTCACACAGTTTCCACCCAAATGCTGATGCTGGCAAGTATCTGTTGCTTGAACACTGGGAACCATTGATGTGATCTGAACTGCTTTTTGTTCAGAAATTCTAATACTTTACATGGTTTTCCATTCCAGGACACTTTAACTCCAGCATTTGATCATCCCCGTGATTAGAGGCTTTGGCGTGTCGCTCAATTCAAATGTTGTATGGTTGATTCCCCATCTGCCCCTCTCCCGAAGAAAAAGTGTCCAAGAGCAATTACAAGCAAACCAGGACTCAGAACTTGAAAGTAGAACTGGAATCCTTTGACTGGTTTAAACTGGATTTTTAAAATCATACCAACTTATCTAAATAAATAAATAAATATTATGGAGTGTGTAAATTCCATGTTTATTTGTTCTTTTTAGACCTGACTAGAACTCTGTAAAATATCCATGGATGGCTGGATGGACGAACAGAAGGATGGATGAATGGACGGACATTAAACAGTACCAAAAGCAAGCACACCTAATAATGCCATATTCTATTGATTTTTGTTTCCTTGTCTCTTTTATTTTGACTGCAAAAATATAAGCCAATAGCCCCAGACAAGGACTCAATGATTATGAAAACACAACAGTCTTGGCATCAACTCAAGGATGACTGCATGTTGTGTGTACTAAAATTAGCATGTTAACCAATTATTCCTGTCTCATCAAGAGTTGTAAGGCTACTGTTCCAAATCAGAAGGAATACTGGGCCTCCTCCAAATCTGCAAAAGGAATTGATGCAGGTTAATGACCCAACACAAGTGGAATTAGGTTTAATGCTCAACTTGCAATCTTTTCCTTACAAGACAGGAGTGTAACAGCTACTAGTCTTAAACACTGACTTACTGTGTAACATTATTGACTTCGTTAATCTGCTGGCAATCTAAGAGCTACACCTAAATGCTGTGCTCACTGATACCCTCCAGGATCTTCCCAGCTCCTGATTTTCAAAGAGAAAACATTCTCACCTACCAGTTCAGAGATGAATGTCTCAAATCAGCTGCAGGATTAGCTCAAATTGCTCAGTTCCTCAAACTGAGGCAGTGTGACGGAGAAAGCAAAGCTAGTGTGCAACAATTTGTACCAATTTACACGTGTGTTTATACAGCTATTCACTAAACAAATGGCCAGGTCGACATATTACATGACAACTGGTTCTCAATTGGCCTACCTGGTTAAAAAAAGGTGCAATAAACTATTTTACAGAAACACACTGAAGTGGTATAGTTTTTTGCATGTTTTAAAAAAATAAAAAATAAAAAAATAAAAAGTTAACCAAGTTGAGACTTGAACCCAAAAGTTAATTTAGGTTAGTTGAAGTATGAAATCATTTTCTCCACAAATTGTTGTTTCATTTGTTTAAAAAAAACAAACAAAAACACTAAATTCGACACTAGAAATGTGTGTGTGTGTGTGTGTGTGTGTGTGTGTGTGTGTGTGCGTGTGTGTGACAAAAT
>OMNM01055190.1:1897-12455 GCA_900302745.1 Parablennius parvicornis | reverse complement strand
CATCCATCCATCCATCCATCCATCCATCCATCCATCTCTCTCTCCATCCATCCATCCATCCATCCATCCATCCATCCATCCATCCATCCATCCATCCATCCATCCATCCATCCATCCATCCATCCATCCATCCATCCATCCATCCATCCATCCAGTCTTATATTTATTATGTGTAATAAAAGGTAGAAGCAAAGATTCAACTTCTTTAATTGGGTAAAAGAAAGTAAGAAAAAACTATTTAAACTACATTAATCATGGTGGATCGGTAATGACAAGAGCTGATGAAGAACATAATTCCGTTTATATTGCAGTTCAGTGTCATAAAAAGTAAATCATTTTCCACAATAAACGTTGACAAGATCACTGGCCTTCATTTATAAACTGAGACGACCTTTAAATCTAGAAATATCAACGAGAATACATGATGTTTACACGTAAACTACAAATATCAGAAAAATATGCCTAAGTCGACTAACAGTTAATTAATTACTTGCGACATTATTCATCTGGTCGTGTGTTTTTCCTGTTTAAAAAAAAAATCCTCATCAGTTTTTCTCTGAACCCGTCTCTCCGTGATTTCCAGTTTTATCTGAACTCAAACTGACAAAAAGTGTCATGTTGAGCGAGAGAATAGAAAATGAAGTTATTTTCAATATGTGAAAAGTTTCAAAACTTGGAGAAAGATCTTTTTTTTTTTTTTTCCTTCCTTCCTCCCTCATGCCAGATATTCATAAAGGTCACTGCGGATGGAGAAGCTGCGAATAATGCCACCACTCCTGGTAAATACCACCACTCGTACTCTGCATGGCCTTTTCCTGGAATTGAATTCTTCACCCGTTGACCCGTCGCTGTAACATGTTCCTGATCCGTTTTCCTCTCAGTGGATGATACGTTAGCGACGTGAACAGTAGCTGCTGTGCTTTTCTTCATGTGGTGTGTTTTTTTTTTTTTAGTTTGTGTTTGTCTTGTGTTTTCACTGTCGTGTCGTACTCCCGCCTCTAGAAGAGTGGATGTTAAAGGGAAGAAAAAATGGCGGCAACGTCCAAGTGGAGGGCGATGAAGGTCAGCGAATCGAGCGCCGCTTAAACGGAATCGTGGCAAAAATAAATGCTTTCCCCTCCTGCCCGTCGGAACTGATTAGACCTGGGACAGTCTGAAATATGGACATTTTTTTTTTTTCTTCCTGTTTGAGTTTGAATTGATCGTATTAGAACTGGAAAACAGCTGAACTCGAAATTACTTCCATAATTTGACCGGTGGAAACCATTTTTGTTAAAGACTTAACAAGTTATATCTGTTTTCCATTGAGTGACTCAGGTCTATGAGGATCTGTTTGTAATGTAACAGCAGCGAAAATGCATTTATTCCTGCTGATCGTGTCTGCTCACTTCTATAGAGCTTCCAAAAGCCTTCGATCACATTAGAGGCTCTGTTCAGTAGGACTGAGGCGAAGCCGCAGCCACGGCACGACCAGGAGCCGTCCTCTTCTCTTTATTTACTGTAGTCATTTGTTGTCTCTCGTTGACCCGCAGACTGCAACGGAGTGAACGGCGTGAACCGTGCGTCGGACAGCAGCGCAGGGAAAGGCTCCCGGCAGGTGAAAGGTGTCGCGTTAACTCTGAAGCAGTTCCACGCTCTGCTGGTGAAGAGGTTCCATCACGCCACGCGAAGCCAGAAAGACTTCCTGGCACAGGTAAAATAATACAAAAAAATTAAAAAAAAAAAAAAGACCTCAGGGATGGCGTGAAGACAGCTTTCACTTTTGAAGTCAGTTATATATTCTGATTATAGATTTGTGAATATTTATGTTTCTGGGTCTCATGTAAAACTAGAAAAACACTCAGACCTCCGCCAAATGGTGTTTTCAATGTTAAAATTTCCCAAACTCAAAGTGCCGCCATATCTTTAATCTGGATCGGATCCAGATGGCATTTGGCACAATCCAGGACAATGATCCTCCAAATATAAATGTCAAATTTCAAGAGAATCAAAAAAAAATTCAATGAGTTGTGATTTTTTTGAAAGTGGTAAATGGGGTTTCCAATGTTAACTTCCAGAATGTTTCCTGACCTTATTCTGGTTCTGATCCAGATGAAATGTAGCACCCTACTAGATATGACCATCCTACACGTCACTGATTTTTTACAAGTCAATCAGATAAGATCTCCAAGAGAGAGGATGTTTTTGAAAAGGTGCTCAATGATAAGTAAAGGGGAGAAACAGGATCTTTGATATTAGTTTGTATCCAGATGGTTATCAGGATCACTCTCAACATTTAATGGAATCTAAGTTGGGTCAAGTCACATCTTCTGGATTTATTTTAGGAAGATCCCATCAGGTTTTTTTGCGTAATCCTGCTAACAAACAGACAGAAAAACTCTCAAAAACATAACCTCCTTGGCGGAGGTAATAAACAACCTTCATTGAGTCACATTATGCAAAAGGAAAACCATCTACTGTGAACATCTTGTTCTATTGACTCTACATCGTCTATGTGTTTTCTCTGATGGCCTGCCGTAGTCTGCCTGCACCTTTACTCCACTCAGATCATCCTCCACCTCCCCGCTCGATGATTTTCTTCGCTTTTATGTGAGCCAGATTTGATTGGATGCACTTTGCAAGCCTTCTCTCTGCCAACTTTTGTGATTTCAGATCGTGCTTCCCGCCAGTTTCGTCCTGATTGCGCTGATCTTCACCACGATCGTCCCTCCGTTTGGAGAGTATCCCAGTCTGACTCTAAGCCCCTGGATGTACGGACAACAGTTCACCTTCATCAGGTCGGACGGCATGAGGCAAAGCTGGGAAATGATCGACTGCCAAATCTAGATTAACGGCGATCATAAGCCCCACTAATGAAGTTAATATTTATCTTTCTGAAGGCTTTAATCTTTAGTTACATATCACAGACTGATGATGGTTTAGATAAGAATCCCAGTCAGGTGCTTTGACCTTGGTCTCTTCTTTGTGTGTGTGTGTGTGTGTGTGTGTGTGTGGTTTTTTTTTTCCACTCTGTGCAGCAATGAGCAGCCGTTTGACCCCAGAATGAAAAGCTTCACGGAGCGCCTGTTAAACCCGCCAGGACTGGGAACACGATGCATGGAGGGCGAGCCTTTAGGGTGAGGAAGGAAAGAACAACCATCTGATATCACAAATCCCAGATTATTTGAACTGTAATGCAGTTTTGAAAAAAACTGCAGTTAATATCAAATACACATCTTTATTCTGTGATAATGTTATATAAGACTTTTTTTTTTCTTTTTCTAATTTGTAAATTTGAAAAATTTGAAAAATTTTCCTCAGCCTTCATGTTTTGTCAGTATTATCAGGATTGTATTTATTTTATTTTGTTTTATTTTATTTTATTTTATTTCATTTCATTTCATTTCATTTCATTTCATTTCATTTCATTTCATTTTATTTTATTTTATTTTATTTTATTTTATTTTATTTTATTTTATTTTATTTTATTTTATTTTAAATTTAATTTAATTTAATTTAACTAATTATCTAATAAATTCTATGTATTTCTTGTATTATTGTAAAATTCCAGACATAAAAACATGCACCTCTGTACAAACACTCCCCAATTTATGTATGCTAATTAAAGTTTTTTGACATATACACACAGATAAACACATTTTAGTTGCAATAATGAAATTTATAACACTTAAGCACAGTTTTCTTTTTTTCCAAAGTGGAAACTAAATCAACAAAACATAATATGGTAGAATAAGATAAAAGGTTCATGCATGGGTCTGCCATTAGTGATTAGTACTCTCTGCACATAGCTTGAAGGTCCCTGGTTCAAATCCAGTGGGACTTTCTGTGCGCTTTGTTTGTTATTTGTGTTTGTGCCTGTGTTTGGGAGGGCGAGGTTCCTCCGGATACTCTGGATATGGTTTATTGTCTTCCTCTCTGCGCCCCCAGAATGCCCTGCAGTAACGGCACCCCGGAGTGGCAGTACCCCGACGTCTCTCCGGTGCTCAGCAACATCCTGCAGAGCCCCGAGTGGAGCCACAGGAACCCGTCGCCCACCTGCCAGTGCAGCACCGGTAAGAAGCTGACCATGATGCCCATCTGCCCCATCGGGGCAGGAGGCCTGCCCCCCCGCCGGAGGCTGGAGGCCTCAGGGGACACCATGCAGGATCTGACGGACCGGAACATCACGGACTACCTGGTCAAAACGTACCCCGGTCTCATCAGAACCAGGTCAGTTTGCGCCCGGGGTTGATTTCCAGTGACAATCTCATTTTTAATTGTTTCCTTTCATCTCATTCTTCTTTTTAATTCACAGTTTAAAGAGCAAATACTGGGTGAACGAACAAAGGTACGTTTTTGCTGGAGTAAAGATTAATCAGCGCGTGAAAACGTTTCCTGAGTGCAGCTCTCCGCCGTGTCCTGTCAGGTACGGAGGCTTGTCTGTCGGAGGGCGGCTGCCGATCCTGGACGTGGATCCTAAAGACATCCAGAGGGTTTTCCAGCAGCTGGGACAGATGCTGAACATCACCGGGGTGATTATGCGTTAGTTTTCCACCTCGGACCTCAGATTGAAATGAGAGGTCTGTTTTTTTAAACGGCCTCGGCTGTTTGCAGGGTCACTACAGCGGTCGAGCGCTGCGGGAGTTTGGCACTTTCTTACGATACATGGAGAGTGAATTCAATGTCAAGGTGGGAGTTCTTCTCGCTATTTGCGGTCGGTAACATGTGTCACGTTCTGATGTTGTCCATCCAGGACGTGAGCTATCGAGCTTAATACACGACTCTGATTCCCTCTGTCAGGTTTGGTACAACAACAAGGGCTGGCATGCCATGGTGGCCTTCATGAACGTGGCCAATAACGCCATTCTTCGGGCGTTTTTACCCTCGTACTCCAAACAGGCGGAGTTTGGTATCACTGCCATCAACCACCCGCTGAACCTCACCAAAGAGCAGCTTTCTGAAGTCACTGTGTGAGTAAAACCTCCAATTTCAATGCAGATACACCTCAGATCTGTCGTCTCCTTTTAAATGAATAATTTTAATAATAATTCATAATAAGAGGGATAGGAATAAGGAAAAGTATTTTTCTCATAAACTACACAAGTATTCGTTACTTTATAACCCATTTCAATGCATTGTCAATAGCATTAATTGTGGAGCAATTTGTTTTATTAACAGATGAAGAGACAGTTGAAATTTTGTCGATTTAAAAATGTGAATTTGTTGGCTCCAACATCGCAGCCCTAAAGGTTTGAATATCAATTCATTCATTTTGATGTACCTAATAGTAACTAGATTGCTTCAAATAGAATTTACTCATATTTGAATGTGAGTAAAATTTCATACTTAAAGTGCAAAAACCCCAAAACACTATTCGTTACTTTTGTTCCCGGACATGCAGTGGATCTGTAAAGTATTCAGAGAGCTTCGCTTTTTCTAGAATTTGTAACATTCAAGCCTTTTGGAGGGAAAGATGAAATGTGCGGTGACATCCTGGCGAAAAACAAATGGAATCCACTTTGACTTAAGGCTTCCACATAGAAAATAGGAATTCTTTCTGGATCCACTATTCCTGAAAAAATGATCAAGTTTACAGATTGACCTGTTTTCATGTGTGAACTGTGCCGGTGTTTAACTCCACATTGTATTTTAGCTACTTTTATGAAGCTTGTATATCTTTGGAGTTAACAATTATATTGCTAATTCAATATTCAAGATATTTATTGTCTTAAATACAGAAAAATAGACATTTACATTGAAATGCTTACTTGGCTGGTTCCCAACCTGTAACTTACTAAAAGATAAAGATAAACTCAACTATAAGAAATAAAAGGTAAAAGGAACAGAGTATGAACAGTAGAATAGTTGTAAAATAAGTTTCCAAAGAATAAAATAAAAAACGATGAGGGACATTAAGAAGAAGGAAAATCAGCAACAGCAGCCAGAGGAGGTTTTGAATCAGTCAGTAGTGAAAATAATTACACGATTCAGACTTTTTTTTTTTTTTTTTTCAATGATTGAGAGATTTTTGTTGAATATGTTTTCCAGACTTTGTTGACTTACACCAGCGTCTTTGCTGACTCCGTCTGCTTCCTCCTTCAGCTTGACCACGTCCGTCGACGCCGTGGTGGCGATCTGCGTGATCTTCGCCATGTCCTTCATCCCGGCCAGCTTCGTCCTCTACCTCATCCAGGAGCGGGTGACCAACGCCAAGCACCTGCAGTTTGTCAGCGGCGTCAGCCCTTTTGTCTACTGGGTGGCCAACTTCTTCTGGGACATGGTACGTACGTGCATCGCGCTGCAATATGTAATAATGTCATACATTTTTTTCATCTCGTTATGTAATAACGCCCTATTTTGTAATAACTTGTTACTACATATGGCAACAGTTGTTACAAAATGCGGGTGTGTCGAGCCGCATTACGTAATAACGTTGCAATATGTAATAATGTCATACGTTTTCAACTCGTTTTGTAACAATAACACAGAATTTTGTAATAATTAAACAGTTATTAGAAAATGCAGGTGTGTAGAGCAGCATTATGTAATAATAGTGTAATAAATAACAATGTAATTCATGGTTTTTTTTGTGTGTGTTTTTATGCTTTGCATCATCTATAATTATTCTTGTAAAATTTACTTGCAGCCATAATTCTAATGTCAGTAATGATTAATGATTGAAACTTTAGTTCCGAGCTTGTGAATACATTCTCCATTATAATAAATATATAGTTACATTTGATTTAGGCTTCAATAATAGAACATCCTACTAGTTTTTTTTAATTTCGAATAAATCCTAATTAAGCTGTAAAGCTTGTTTTTTCTTCTTCTTTTTCTCTTTTTTCTCCCTTTTGAAGCTTAATGCTACTCTGATGGTATAATGGATTTTCTAATTAAAGCATCAATCTTGACGATTTATTACATAATGCACCAAATTATTACATTTTCTTTAAAAAAAAGTAGAGCACCTGCATTTTGTAATAACTGTTGCAATATGCAACAAGTTGAACAAAATGTGTTCAAGAATTTTTTCACAAAATATAAATACGTATTTAAATAAATACATAATTAAAATATTACATTATTCCACATTACACTGTTATTACATAATGCAATGCTACGACATGAACGTGAATGGTCACACTTGAGGCTACGCTTTTATTTTATAAGCAATCACCTGTCTTACGTCACTGTATTATATATTCTGGACCATCTTCACCTCCGTGTCTTTGCTTCCCAGTTGAACTACTCCGCCAGCACCGCGATGGTCGTCGGCATTTTCATGGCGTTTGACAAAAAGTGTTACACTTCCACCACCAACTTGCCGGCTCTGATCGCACTGCTTCTACTTTATGGGTAAGCCGTGGCTTCGTTTAGCATATGATTAAGAAAAACTGTAGAGAGAAAAAAAAAAAAAAGAAGCAGTGTGAGCATGTCCTGAGGGTTTTATTAGGAAGACTCGTGTCTTCGGAAGAAGACGTGAATAATTGCAATTCAATAACCCGAGGATTTAATGAGAACAGGCACAATGTGATGAACAGGAAGTGAAGCGTTGGTGCGTCTTCCATTGTTTCAGGTGGTCGGTGACGCCCATGATGTACCCCCTCTCCTACCTCTTCAACGTCCCCAGCACCGCCTACGTCTCCCTGTCCTGCATCAACCTGTTCATTGGCATCAACAGCAGCGCCATCACTTTCATCCTGGAGCTTTTTGAAAACAATCGGGTAAGAGCCCGCTGATGGTAAGATTCGTGCGGTGAGAAAGAAAGAAAAGAAAAGAAAAAAAAAAAAAAAAAGCACAGCCAAATCAATTATTTTTAACATAAATTATGCAGGGGAGGTCCTAACCTTTTGAATCAATCATTAACTGGTAGGTTTCGGGCTTGGAGTTGGACTTTCTTCCAGTTCGGCTGTCAGCAGAAAGAAAAAAAAAAAAAAAAACATCCGCCGTCCAAAACTTAACCTCCAGACAAGAAGGCAAACTGATGAATGCGTCAGTGAACAAACACTCGGTTTGAACCGAGAGTGATATATTTTCCAACCACTTGAGAGCAGCACGACAAGCCGCAGCGGCACAGTCACCAAGGTGAACATTTAAACACGGTAGTTTTAATGCATTTGTTGGAAAAAACACAACGCCGCTTCAGCTCCTGTCATAAAAAAACAAAAACAAGTTAGTGAGATTATACATATTTGGGAACATCCACATTACTTCCTGTTTCATGACGATCACAGAACACATGAAAAAATAGATAATGCTTACATTTATGTGAACAATAAGCTTTAAGCATCCTATATAATGATATAAAAGCTAAAAACACATCTTAGTCTCAGTTAGTGCAAAATAAAAGCTGAAAAATTAAGAAATGGTGACAGCGCACCTTAATCTATTACTCAAAATAGCACAGGACAGTGGTACTGGATGATATATTAATGATATCTGATAATGTCTCGTGAGGAACTTTAACACACAGTTCAGCCACTTGGAAAAGTGGCTTGTGTTTTCAATAAAAGTAACAGTTAGAAAAAGTATTTGATCAGTTCAACGGTGTCAGAACTGGCCTGCAAGAGGCTCCGGTCTGGTCCGACAGAACCACGAAAAAAGCAGATTGTAAAGATTTCGACAAAAACATTCCCGAATGCAACAGTTACAGGAGAAGTTTTTAAACATTTCACCCTAATTTGCACCAGAAAGTGTCGTTGAAATTGGTTTTATGTTGAGATTGGAGGCATTTTCTGTTGTAAATGTTTGTTTTTTTTGTTTTTTTTGGTGAAAATATCAACATTTTCATCACGTATACTCAGAAAACTTTTAAAGTTTACATTTAAAGGTTATTATGGAACGATTTTACCAGTCTGGCTCACTCAAGATGATTCTGGCTCTATGTCAGCTGAAACATGTTCGACACAACCAGTTTGGGTTCGGCTGAAGAGTCACAATTTACCACATGTAAATAGAACCTTGTTCTAAAGACATGAGGCTGGTTTTAAAATCCATGTGCAGTTTGACGAATCAAAGTGTTTCTATCTGGTTTTTTGAATTGTTCGGTTGTATTTGATGAATCCTTACTTAGTTCCATTGCTCTTAATTCCTTTTATTGCTGTTTTGTAAGTGTTTTATATTTTTACTTTAAGTTCTTCTTAGTTTTATCGCTTTAATTAACTGTTGTGAAGTTTAATACAAAAAAAAAAAAATGCATCAGTATTATTATTATTATTATTAGTAGTAGTTTAAAAAAAAAAAAAAATCAAAGACTGGACCTGATGTGTGGTTCGAAAACTCCAGGGTCTGTCAGTGTCACATTTCCCACATATTACTTTTTTATACTTTTGTGACTTAAAATAAGTCCCGGGTGTCAATTGACCCGTGAAATACTGTTCAAAAATTCCCCAGAGTAACTTTGAATTAATCGAGTGAGTGCCCCATAAATTGCTGATATTGATTCACAGGTCAAACCAGAAACACTTCTACAAATTAATTCTAATGCCGCAACCCCAACGTGGCCCGGAGAGGAAATTTAAAGCGGCCTGACGGCCGTTTAGTGGGGGAGAGGAGCAGAAACAGGGGACTTTCTGAAAGACTGTAGCGGTGAGGCTGCAAATACAAACACCAGCGCGACAATGAAAAGACCTAAATGACATTAACGGGTCATTTTACTGCTGCTTTTCCTGCTTTAACCAAACCAAGAGGTGAACGTCACTCGTCTTACGTGCTGGATGAAGAATAATGAAACTGAAGTTTCTGAAAGGAAAAAGGGGAACAGATGCGGCTCCCGCTGCAACAGGTGACATCCTGCTCAGACAAAATAAATAATAATTAAAAAAAAAAAAAAAAAAAAATGGAGGTGGCATGTTCCCTCCAGATGGTTGTCTTCACTGCACATCTGTGCTTCACAGAGTCGGTGAGTCGTGTTTGTGCCGGGCTGATTTTTTCTCAGAGTTTAAACGAGTTCAGCACATTTATATGACAACAGGGATTCAGTGAAGACATGAGAACTGCAGAAAAATATTCAGGAGCGAGGCAGTGGTGGAGGTAAATAACAACAAATCATTATGGCAACAAATGTACAAACAACAACCACATTACCAGGAATGACATCAGAATCATTATTATCAACGACGTCAACAAAAGCAGCTGATACTGACAGCAACTACGATGACAACATCAACATTAATAATATGCAATTGCAACAATGGTAACGACAACAACTACAATGACAATAGCAATAACACCATTACATCAATTACAATGACAACAACAACAATAACAACAACCTCGAGAACTGTAAAACCAACATCAACAACTGTAATGAAAAAATTGACAGTTTACTAAACAATGGATCAAACTTAATACATATATATGTAAAACTAACTTTTATCTTAAGATACAAGCGTTAGAAGTGATCCTTCTCTCTCTCTATAATAATAAAATAAAAAATAATAATAAAATAAAATGTAAAAGCAAATACGGAACATGAACCACAGAAGACACTGTGACACTGCACGAGAAAGAAAAATGTGAGGGTGGTGGTGCAACGCACACTCGACAAAATAATCTATTTAAAAAAAAAAAAAGAGCA
>OMNM01055187.1:0-16542 GCA_900302745.1 Parablennius parvicornis | reverse complement strand
CAAGTCTGTTTACCTCCACGAGGGCTAATCTGGAATAATAAAGTTAATAATAATAGCCACGTCTGATATAACTGCAGAAACATTCATTTCTGGAGCGCATATCTACTCTGCCATCACAGTGATGAATTAATATTCCAACACAAAACACACACACACACTGTATATAGGTACTTGTAAATGCACACAAACAACAGCAAGTCCACAAAACACCCACATTTTGCACATACTTGCACACACACCTTACCAACAACATGACAGCGCTTTAAAAATGGCCGGCTAAAAATAACCGCTACTAACTTGGTCTTAAATCTTAGCATCTGTGCCTGGTTTAAAAATAAAGAGCACTGTCGAGAAACCAAGCTGAACCCATTTGTCTTTCTGTCACTCTGTCTATCCAGACTTTGCCTCTTCCGTTTTTTCCTTAACCTAGTTCAATTTTCAGACTCTGGAGTATGAGACACATGGGCAGATTTGATGGTAAAATATCTCCTGGAAATGCTGTCTTCAGTAGTCAGATTGATGCGCGTATGTGAAATAAGACAGCAAGATGCTCCCGGAAAGGTCACGGGATGTTGACAAAGCTTGATATTTTGAAGAGAAGTCCATAAGAGAAGAAAGTCCAGCAGCATTAGTGAGAAAAAGACTGTGAGGTTGCCACTGAGCTACAGTACATCAGGTGGATGTATCATGTTCATGCTGGAGTCATCGGGATCAATTCAGCCTTGGGCCACCGAGTGTGTCGAGTTCGAAGCCGGCCCCTGGTATGTGGACGACTGGATTAAGAGGCAGTATTTATGAGGTTCACGTTTGTCTTGGTGGGAGATGGGTCGGAAGCTCATCACACCTTCGACACCTGTCTCGCACAATGAACAGACACTCTGGTGCACTACAAAGACTAAAGACCGAGGACGCACATCCAGAAGACGGCAGCCCATATAGATTAACATAAGGGCGTGACAGTACAAACTTTAAAACAGAAGATACACAGATTCACTTGGTGCATTCATCTACTATTAACTAGCATCATCTAGGTTTTCAATTACAGATTTACTAATGGACGTTGTCAACAAACACAACAACGTCTGATGAAAATGGAATTTACAAATCTTGGATTGCCTGATTTTGTTTAATGGGGCTGCACAAATGCATAACTTCTAATGACAATGCACTGGACTAGGTTGCATCTTAACTATTCAGGTATAACAATTTATGATTTAGCAGTAACATTCAATCAACGTTTTCCATCATATTGGGATAAAGGGAATCTTAATTGCATGACGCAAATGCAACATGTCAAAAAGCTGAATACAATTATAAAATTGACACAATAACAATTGCTGGAGTTTATTTGAGGGAGTCATTCATTACTGTTTGTAGGTGAAAATGTGCTTTAAAGAAATATTTTATAGGGATGTAGTAAATTGAATATCTGCTACTGACAATGAAATTATACATACAATTGTTGGATGATTCCTATTAATCTAGTAAGTAATCTACTTACTTTTGTAAAACAACTGAACTTAGAACTATAATTGGGTAGATTTTGAGCAATATAACTGCGGTTCTTGAGTACAAATATTCAGTACTCTTTCCACCTTTGCTTGCGCTATGACAGAGAACTGCTCGAAAACAAAAACAAAAAAAAAAGCTTGAAACTGGAGTAAAATAAGCTAAGTGAAAAGGTTTTTTCAGTTTAACAATACTGAAATCTCTCAATAAATGAGTTCCTGGTTGTATGTTAGCACCTGTAGGCTCCGGGTTCATGAAGAGAGCTGCCGGATTCTTTGGGAGAAAGTTGGAGAATCTTTTGGGATAAGGTGAAATGTTAACAATCTCTTTGAAACCAAATTAAAACAGAAACACTTCTGCACAAGAGAGGTGAAGAAGAGTTTCTGTCTTTGTCTGCTTCAAACTATCAAATAAAGCTTTTATGCCAGTTTCTCCACTACAGTACCTGTGCGGTACAGCTCAGTAATATAACGCGTCACTTTGACAGGTGCTGAGTGAATTAAAAACATCCTTCTCTACTGAGAACCCTGTCTGAGAGGGAAACCCCACCAGATGTACGACAAACTCACTTTGCACGCATGATCAAACACCTACATCTGGGTGCTGAGGGCTTTTCTGCTCTTCCCTGCAGATGCTAAATGATATCGTTAACATTTTAATGCAAGAGACATTTACACGCGGGCTTGCGCAATTACACCTCCGATTCAGGGAAATCCAGACAGACACAGTGTGATTGGTAATTAGATTTTACACCATTGGGTGAAACACTCCTGCACACACACACACATTCACACCCGCGTGGGAGCACACACACACAAAGTCACCAAAGCTGACTCCTAATTAGAGATCTCGACAGACTTGAGGAGGCACTGTACAGTGGAGTAGCCCTCATTATACAGCAAGGATGTATGAACTTGGGGATATCTATTATGATCGCACATCAGGGTATCCATTACCCGACATTAGCGGCCTTTTCAACTGGAATCATGCACAGAGTTCAAAATGAAACCCATGAAACCCTCCAATAACTCACACGCGAGAGCCAGAGTTAAGTGGGTTTGTAAACTTAATTTAGCCCATTAGATATTCATATCAGAGTGAGACTGCACAAGATGATCTATCACTTGACTGTATGCTGCATGTTTTCATGGGCTAATTTAATTTCATGAGCTATGATACCGCTTGTGCAACCGAACCCTAATTGGTAATTAGTAAACAGACTAATGGTGGTTGTGAGTGCAGCTGTAAGGCTGGTCAGGTTTCACGCCGTTGCTTAAGTGAGTCTATGAACAACCACTGGGAGGCCACCGATCTTTGGACGTCCTCACACCGATATGAGAATCACCTCGCAGCCCCAACAAATGAGGCTCTCATCAGTGCACTGCCTTCATTGCCTTCATGCAGATTTATTACCATGCAAACACCAGTTTTCCCCCTTCCTGCATGCAGTAAGGTTCAATCTATCTATCTGCACCATTCCCTGTAGCATTTCCATCCACTGTTTCAGGTTGCTAATAATGTGAGGTCATGTAAAATTGGCAGGCTAACCGATGTTGGCAGCTATTTACTGTACCGTAAGCTACACCGCGCTAGATACTCTGGAAGAGCTTCCCTAATTCAAGCCGAATGTGTGCTCAGTCCGAGAAAGGTCACGACTAATTGAGATCAAAATTTGATTGCATGATTTCCTGACCTCTCAGTAAATGTTCATTTATTGAAGAAATATGAGATAAGCCCTTTTTAAGTCATGCGAATCAGGTTAAGCCTTCTGTATGTCTACAAATCATCACAGTGTTCGCAGGGACTCTACAAGGAGCCTTGTCTCGTTATATCTTTGCAATGAGAATTTGAATAGGACAGTTTAGCTTGCTGTAGTTTTGCCTTGAGGCAGCTTTCAGGCAGAGATTTTTAATGTTTCCTCTCCTGTACTGATGACTGAATATTGTGACGCTACTTTGATAACCACAGGAAACAGAAAAAAGCATGATGTTTTGGGGAAAATGAAAACAATAATTGGGGCTATTGGTTGTGAATGTATCGTTTTAAACAAAATTCATATATCTTCAATACCGTTTTCACTCAGATCCGAGGAGCAGGAACCAGCTGAACCTCAACAGATCAGCGCTCACTGTGATGGGCAGTCACACACACAAACGCCTCATTTTAAAGACAGAAATTATTCTATTTACAAGGAACCCTATCAGAAATCATGCATATTCCACACTAAAAGGCCTTAAATTAAACCAGTCTTCATCTCACTATGAAAAGACAGAGCCAGCCACTACACTATATGAAAATGTGCGAACAGTATTCTTTTACTGCGATTTCCAAGATGACAGCAAATATAATGCGAGATTTTTAAGGACTGCAAGGGTGAATTTGTTTTTCCTTTCATGGATAATTAGTCACAGAATTAATAATAATAAAAAAAAAAAGCAATACGGTAAAATTATCACAACACAAAAAAAAAAAACCTTGAACACCCATATAAAGGACATTTTTAGTAGCTGTCATTTGATCATTTAAAATGAAAAATTAGCTTCAGATCAAGAACTTTGAGGCGATTATACGGAACAACAATGACGCTAACAGTTTTACTCATTTTAAAATATCGGCAATATAGAGTTGGTTATTTTCAGGAGCTGCCATTTTGTAAGATGCCCAGCATGTGAGAAATTGTAAACCCAACATCAGGGATGAAAATGAACCGACCACAAAATGAGGAGAGCAGTAAACAAGTCCCAGGCACGAGCCAATCACCACCACAGACTAAGTGACTGGATGTTTTTTTGTTTTTTTTTTATTTTGTCACCAGATAACAGCACAACACACTGCTTTCCCCATCATATGGGGGAGAGTGAATGGGTGAACGTTTTAGGACGCAGCCAGTGACACCCATCAAGGGGGTTACCATAGAGACAGGCCGGTGAGCATGTGACGGGGCCAACTCTGAAACAGCAAGAATTGTCTGGAATCCAATCTCGGTGCTGGCTTCTTTCTACAAGGTCATTCATTCATTCTGACAACGACTGCTCGGCCGATGAACATCTCATTTTCATGATAATCAACAAAACATCCAGCTACTGAGGACAAAGTCATGCAGTAAGGTGCAGTGATGGAGAAATCCAATAACAATAAGGCAAACAGTAAGTGATGAAAACGTCGGTATGGAGGAAAAAAAAGAAAGAATAAAAACATCCCAAAAAATGATTGCAGTACAAACGACGAACACAAAAACTGTCATGTCTGCACCCAACGCCATCTCCTGCTTAATCCCTATCAGTTGTTTGCCACAGGCCTCCTCAATAATCCCTTATGCAATAAACGGACACAATCTTGCATTGCAGTTGATCTAATGTCAGAGTCAGATGATTATGATTAATGAGGATTCCTTATTGTTCCTTTATGAGTTTCAGCGCAAGCTGGGCCGAGGGAGATACCATTTTATATGGAGTCAATGTCAATAAACGACGCCGTCTGAGGGTTGCCTCAGTGCTGAAAAGGCGTCGACATAGAGACAAAAATCCATTTCGAAGCCATATTTTATCACTCCAGCCAGAAGGAAAACCCATTTTAGGGGCACACCATATCAAATAACAGCCATTCGATGCTGTTAAATGTATTCGTACCTGTGAGACCGCACTTCCCCAATTTTTGCTGTGTGAATTCAGCTTATTTCTGTGACCCTTTCATACAAATGTCGCCGGCTTGTTTCATTTCAATACGTGAACAATCCCCATCTTGTAACCGCCATTTGTTTTCGTGGATGTATTTTCATTTTCTTTTCCTTCTTTTTCGCCTTCGTCAACTCTCCCTTTTCTCCTTCCCTGTTTTCGTACACACCCAGTCAGCCATAATCCCTCCCTATAGAAGGGACTCTGGCCAATAAGTGATTGCAATAAACTGTATCAATTTTCCACTATTGATTATACATACACTTTATGAGCACACGCATATGTGTGCAAAGTGTCAGCCACATGCATGTGTGCAGTGGCAGGCATACATGCAGGTGCACATATGTGAAAGAAATAGAAAGGACATCAACCAAAATCTGCAATTTGAAAACAGTATGCGAATGAAGAATTTATTTTGGATGCTGAAAAATAATGAACATGCTTTTATATTTGAACTTAATTGTGGACTACTTTTATATTTTCTGGAAAAGCTGTGACCTTTAGGATTTTTCATGCATTTTTTTATGTTGAAATCATTATTTTGCACAAATTATGTAAAATTCTCCAGACAACCACATTTAAATGTAAATAAAAGGTGCATTCAGATTTATGACTAAATTTAAATTGGACATGTTGCAAACCTTGTGGCATATCTGAGCATCTAATTTTGTATTTTGAATTATAGACGTTATAAATGAAAACAGACTACTCACTTTAAAATAAGTGTGTAAAGTGATGATCCTAATGACTCAAATTAATTTGGACCATTTTGTACTTAAAAAATAGGCTCACTGTGGGGGAGGGGGAAAGGGTTAAACCAAATGTCCATTATATCAAATACGTCACTTATTACTAAGGGCCACAGTGGAACAAGGTTGTGACAGAATAAGTATCATTAGGCTCAAATTAAAATCTGAAACAAATCACATTAATATGATATGCATTAAAAACAATAAAAACATGAAACATGAAAAAAATAATCCAACACAATAAAACAAATTATTTCCTCAAACAATCCTAATCCATTTTTATTATTTCACCTGGCTCAGTTTATATCTGAAGGCCAGGGTTGTGTCCAATGTTTTGTGGGAGAGCTTGAAAGATTTAAAACGCAATCCATGCCTCGCCCGCCTTTCCCCTCGTCTATCAAGGGTGTCAGCCTTTTGATAAGCATATAAAATCCGTTTCATGTGGGTCACAGGTGACCTCCATCCTGCCTCTTCAGTCACTTTCTCGTCTACCCGTGATGTGCGTTCTGCAGATGGTAATGAGCGCTAATGAAATAAGATCAGCAGGTTGAAACTTACCATTCAAGATGCTCTGGAAAAAGATAAAAGCCAATATCCACATGCCCTGCTCCGTTCAATCCCCCCAAGCTATGCTTTCTCTTCTTCCTCCGACCGATGCCTCCCTGGGTTTCTCTTCTGTGCGCCTGGGGTAAGGTTAAACATTTGCCACTGTCTTGAAGCAAACCGGTTCCAAGTCTCTACTTTTAATATCTCCTTCGTACTTTTTCGTTACACTCTCTTTCTGGGCTGTCTTCTTTTTCTGCGCTTGGACCATAAATGAGCCTCTGTGATTGTCTTGGGGAGATCTGAGCTCAGACTGTCCTCCTCTGCTCCGCGTCTTGCTGCTTCTCCCTGTTATTCAAAAGGATGCTGAAAGGGGTGAAGCCCAGGTGTGTGTGGTGCTGAGTCAGAGCCGGGGGAAAAAAAGCAGATCCTGAAACAAAAACTGCCTAAACTAAATCCCTCAAAAATGTGAGAGGCTCCGTTTTCCTAAATAAAATTTATTGATGGATCATCCTTGTAAGTTTAGAAATTTAAAAAATTAAAAAATTAAATTAACTAAAAGAGCAAAGAAGAAAACAGAGGAGAGAGGGTGATGGAATAAGAATGAAAAACAGGTTTTTTTCTCAGACTCCAAAGTCAGATCATCTTCATCGCCTCTGTGCGTCCAGCAAGAGGCGAGCAAGCGCATCTTCCCCGCTGCCGCTCTCTAATCGCACCACACTGACTCTCTGAGCATTACACAGAATAACCCTCCACCCTGCCCCTGCAGACGCTTTAATTCCTCATTGCCTTAAAGGAGCAGAGGCGGCTACCGCTCGGTCCTGAGGGCAGGATACGAGTGGAGGTAGGAGAAGTGTGAGTGCGCGCAATAAGTGGAGCATTTGCATTAAGGAAATGAGCCGCCTGCACCTGACGCACCGAAAGTACCCGGGATTTTTACGCACGGAGTCGCAGCGGCTCACAACAGAAAGCGCCGTCTGCTGCTGAACAGGTGCGCTCTGGGTATGGCAGCACATGCCAGATACGCCGTGAATTCAGTTCTTAGGGCATTCCTCAGATAAAAAAGAGCAGAGGAGAGCTCCCTGTATCAGTGGAGATCCACAAGGACATCCAATGACGCACATGTTCTAGTCATGGGGTCATTTCCTTAGTGTCTATCATTTTTATTTAACTAAATTGGCTTAATAATTGTTTGAAAAGAAAATAGAAATAAATTGCGATAGTGTGTCAGCCAGTGGAGAAAAGGGTTAACAAAAAAACCGTCCCCCCACCCCAAAGGCGCACACACAGGCATACACGCACACGCGCATGCACACTTCGTATCGCCTCCCTCAACCCCATAATCCACCCGCTATCACCGCACCACCACCCCTCCATTTTAATGCCTGCCTTGAAGTCAAGGGTATAGCAGTGGTGGAGATGTGGGAGCCTGTGGGCCTGTCCACACAGCCGGGTTACACTGGATGTGATATAACCAGCAGCGCATTCTGCAGCTCTTTCTCTATCCCACATGACAGAATATAGTCAAATCTTGGTTCATTTGATATGTTTTTATCTAAAGCAAGCAATGAATCTTCACTATTTTTTGGATGTACGCGTAGAAAAACAATACGATTTTACAATTTTTACTATGATATGCACGTCCAGATCTAAGCAGGCTTTCAATGTAACACTTTATATATTTCCTGAAAGAAACTAATAGCTTTGCTTCAATCTGCTTCAAATTATATATTTGGGAGGTTTTCAGAATTTGAATGAAGGTCTTTAGATTGTTATATTTTCCTGTTGTCCAGTTTTCTTGCAGTGCATTTGTCTACAGTGTCTGCCCACTTGTCTGCCTGCTTCTCTCAGTGCTCACTCCAATGTAGCAGACAAACAGAGCACTGCTCTGCATTTGCTGAAGCCTGTACCAGAACACACTGTTCTTGCTTACCTGAAAATGGTTCAATTCACTCTCACGCGCACTCTATTTATTCCATCTGCTTTATTGAACCTTTGTTTGCGAGTGAAATTATTCTTTAATAATCCCCGCCTGCCTTTTTTTGAGAAATTGCTACTGAGTGATGTGTGTTTAATTGAATAAACAGATGATGTAAGTTACTTTCTTTTGCCTGAGCTGTAAGATAAACCCAAACAAGTTTAAGTCTCTGTTGTGCTGAAGAGAATCACTCGTGAATCAGGGCAGTGGGTCAGGAGATCTTCCCTGTCATTTAGAGTGGATTAGGAGCACTGTGCTTGTGTTTCAGCTCTGAATTCTTGGCTTGGAGGAGCAAGTAGGTTCATTAGCTGCTGCACTGTGATATGAGAAATTTGCGATGCCAGTTCGACTTCAAATCTATGTGATATTCTGGATTTCCTCTCTATCAATATGCACATGTCCACATTTCACTGTAGCATGGGTATGATTAAACACTTAATAGAAAAACATGATGAAGACTTCATCTTATGCTACTAAAAAAAAAAGCCTTAACAGGCAGTTGCAGAGAACATTTTAGGGTGAGGGCACCAAGGCTGCCTGGATAATGAAGGTTGCTCTACCAGTGTCATGTTGGGGGGGAGGAAACTTTAAATAATTTAGCTGCATTTATTTATCTTACTGCTGCTGGATGATTTAATTCATTCTTTGTAAAAATAGCGTACAGATCTCCTAATTTTCCACTGTTGTAACTACATTTTTGGGGGTTTCTATTGTTCAAAATAATGCTAAGTTGCTCAGTGGTTCAAAGAAATCCATTTGAGCTTTCTTAACTATCACACACTGTCACATTCATTTCAGGTTTGTTTTTGACACTGCAAACATACAGAAAGTGCAAATTCAGGATATACTAAGCATTTTTACATTTTAGGTTTATTCTTTTTTAATACAATACCTTTCTTCTCATTGTGTGTGTATTTATAATGTGAGAGTATGTCTCTCAATCTCTCACCTGTTTGCAGGCAGCAGTGATCATATATCTCTATATATAAAGTCATATATCTCTATTTTCTTGCTTTCTTTGTAACATTCAAGGACTACATATATTAGTGACACCAAAGGCAAATCCTATTTATACCATTTAGGTGATCCAACAGACCATACTTACTGTATATGTTGCATTATTTGGTATCAGCATGTAACAATGTTAAAAGAAAGACATTTTCAAAGTAAAGGTGACCTTAACAAGTGACAAAGACAATCATTCCTCAAAGACAGAGAAAGAAGGATCCAACCCAAGATCTAAAGAGCTAGTGAGAGATATCTGTGGCATTTAAGAATGACATCTGACCTATTTATTGTGGAAAACAACTGGCATAATCTAGCACTGCAAACACGTTTTCTAGAATTGAAAAATAACTGCAGTATCAAAAAGCGATAGCTGTTTGTGTGTGATATAATAGAAAAAAACATTTGAACATGCCTCGGTTCGTTTAAGATTTCGGAAGATAAGACTTGTTGCACCGAAGTACAGCGGCGAGTGTAGCATTTGCACAAGGGATGTGTTTGAACAGTATACACATCCTCAGAGCACTGGGTGCACAACCCACATACAGGTGAATTTTCCGGTTTGAGCACAGCTTCCTGAAGTGTGTTTAACAGCAAACAGAGAAGCATCAACACTGACAGGTTGAACCTACAACAACCAAACGGCAACAGGTGGAGGGACAATTGATATAAGACTCGTTTGAGTAAAGTCTCATTTGGATGAAAAAAATGTAAAGGTGAAATTTTATTGTTTATTAAAAGTAAATATGTGATGTCACTGGAGTTTAGTCAAGGGCTTTTGAAAAAGTATTACAAGTTTAGAAGTTTGTTTTTTCGCTTTTTGATTACCAAAAACTTCAACTGCCATTATGTCGATGGTTTGATCTCTAGTCTTCCTATCAAACTACTGACAGACTAGAAGCTATTTCTTTGCTTTATGACTGTTGTTTTCTTTTATTAGCTAATTTCTAAAAGTTCCTACCTCCAACAATTATTACATGAAGTACATTTAAGTAAAGACATGTGCAATCCCTCTGTAGTGTCTAATTTGGTTAGCTCACGGTAATCGTTCTTTCACGTTAAAGCCATAATTAAAAAATAATTGCCTCCCCTGCCTCTGTTTTTAAAAATAGCAATGCTGTGAGTGAAGCTTGTAATACTGCCAGCACCAGTATATATTGAATTGCACAAAGGTGCAATCTATTAAATGTATGTGTATGTCCAAATCATACTAAATTACAAGGAAAAAAAAAAAGTAATGAGGTTAGTGGAACGATCACATTTTGTTGAGTCTGCAGACTCGGACAGATCAAATGTTTCTGTTGGTGTTGCAGGCTGCTCCATCCTCATGGAAAACAGGTGCTGCTGTTTATCACTTCCACCAGGCGAACAGCTGTACAACTGAACGGGCTACTTGTGATGTGAAAGACAATACGGTGATTTTCACTCCAAAGACCTTGTGACCAGCGGGCTGAGGTATTCAGGACTAAACCTCAATAGATCATATTCATTTCTGCAGATGAGGTATGTGTGTTTTATGACTGTAACACCAACATGTCCTTAAAAGGCTAACAAGCTGAAGTTAAAGCTGACCTCCATCTTTAAATACAGTACGTCACCATGGGTCAAGTCATTAAGCAGAGAAAACTGCATCATTAAAAACAGATTGTTTTTAATTATTTTACTTTCCTGCTTCATTGTGTGGCTCAAACATTTAACCAAGTACATGGAAAATAAGATTTAAAGTGATTTCATACATAATTTCTTTATAACTATTTTGGTAGGAATTTTAAAATGACAACACAACAGGAAAGTATTTATTATGGTACATCAATAACAGCTCAAACTAAAAATGCACATGTGGAAGGAAAGAAAGCACAGGCACATACGTATCATTGACATTTTTCGGGTCATCTCCAGCAGTGTTTTGAATTTGAGCAGAGTGGGGTTTTCTCAGTGCTCCACGAGTATTGGGGGGGCGGGGAAGGAAAGCAGAGTGGTTCATTTTAGCCCCCCAGCATGATGCCTAAACAGTGGTAAGTGAATGTGACAATGTGGCCCCTAGGCGGCCACAGACGGTCTTGGCCTTGCTGTGTGGCCATGCATGCATGCATGTCTGTCTGTGGGTGTTTTTGCATGTGTCACCATATCTCCGTATGTGGTGGATACAGGGAAGGAAGTGGAGCACATATGAGACAATTCACCCACACTGCACAGTCAAGGTCGTGACTCCTGTGACTGTAACACTCATGGTGGTGTAGAATCTGTTCATGCTCTTTATCTTGCTGCCAGTTTACATTGAGGATGATCAAATCAGATGGAAAATATTAATCAGAGACGTGGTCCCAGTTATACCAGTTGAAGTTTTATTACATGTCACACAAACAACAGCGGAAGAGATGAGCTGCAGGAGGACCACAATGGAAATAAGTTTTATTTAGGACTTTTTTTGTGTTTTCCTCGGGTTGTTTACATGTCATCAAAATTATTAATATATATTTGTGTTTTTTTTATATGTAGGCACATATAGAAATTCCAAATAAATTCATCCGTGTTTTCCCAGTTGTTAAAACGCTCTGATGTTCATTTATGTAGTCCCATGATATATTGAAAATGAATCTTTTTGTGAAGAAAAAATTGTATGCTGGTAAACTGAGAAGGACATAAAAACATATAGAGCGAGTTGGAAGTCTTTTCATAGGTTTTTTATTGTACCAAGTTACAGGAACGATATTTGAATCCTGCCAATAAGCTTGTTTGTGCTATTGGGGTTTTTGTTCTGTTATTTATTTTACAATGGTCTGCTTGATTGACAATAAAAACGATCCATGTTTTATTCAATGAGCTGAGCTTACATCCTGACATGACTTGTATAAAATACATCAATATATATACCATTTATGATATTTGAAGATTTTGGAATGCAGCTTCATACAATCTGCTTAACAAGCCTTTGATATGTTTATGCAGACACAAAATATTCTTACTCAACGTTTAAACCAACAATTTGACAGTTTTTGGAAGAACAGATTTTTGTAAGTTGCTAATGGGGAACTATTCCAAAAGAGCATTCCCCCAGAATTTAATGTTTCTCAACATCTTTCTGCCGTCTGCGTTGGCACAGCCAAAGAGTTCTCTGAGATGATGTAACACGAATGCAAGCCCAGTTTATCAATACATGAAGGTTTTTATGTTGTTGTTTCTTTTCTTTGTTGCGAACTTTAAGCCAGATTGAATTTACCAAGCCATATGAAGGCTAAACAAAGCCTGTGCCTTGTTGTTATTTAGTTCCTGGCTGATCAGTTCATCCTTTCTGACTTATGGAGTTTCATTTCAAACTTCAGAGCACTCCAATGCTTTTATGTATAAACAAAACACCCATTCCAGAAAAAGATTTATATTCATTCTACTGGATTGCATAAAATACTGTTCATATACGTCCAGAAAACTTTTCTTCTTAGGGTTTTTTTTTTTTTTTTTTTTTAGTTCTAACATAATGGTAGCTCATGCTACGCCTACATGTGTCACCAGTCATTCACACTGTTGTCTACTTCACAAGTTTATCCACACCAAGCTTCTACAACCCTCAGAAATGGTTCCTCAATCTGAAAACACCCACTTTTATAGAAGAGATACGTGCACCATGCCCTTGGAAAATTTGTATAATAAACTCTATGTAACTATGATGTGGTTTATGTACTGTCGCTTTTGTTTTCTTTTGTTTGCTTTACTTCTAGCTATCATATATATTACTTACTTACCTACTTATAGGTAGGCTACAATGATTATTAACGGGATATTCATTTGTGAATTATTTTTTCAATAAATAAAACCATTGTCACATCAAAAATAAATCCAGTGAGATATGCCTCTAAATCTTTTTATCGAGGCAACTGTGGTTTGGCCGATAAGTATATAGTTTTTTCACAGGATCTATTCAAGCTCATGTGTTTCAACTGAAAATTTCCAAGCAATATGTCAATCAGAGCATCAGCCCAAGATGTACCAAATGAGAATTGATTTCCTATCTCATGATCATTCTCTTGGGTATTACTTTCAGTTAAAATATGTACTTCAATTCAATGAGAAACCTCAGAAAAAAGATAGAAACAAAGTACAAATTGCAAAGATAAGCACAAACAAATCACAAATTGTGATTTTTATTGATGATTTTTGAGGGACGGTCGTCAATTTTCTTTTCTTTTTCAACAGAAATATGATCTGCTGATGTGCAAAAATAGATTTTTTGTGATGTTAAGAGAAACCTGAGTATTATACTAAGTGTAGTGTGGTCGCAATGGTTAAAGGATTTCACTGACAGTAAAGTTCTTGTGCTTCAGCGTTAGTGAAATGCTTAAACCACTGTGACCACACTATACTTACTATTATGCGATATCCATTTGCAAGGTAATGAAGTGAGATCAGATAGGTAACAAGATAGAGTGTGCTCCAATGGCCGTAGTAATTGCATTAGAGGCCAAATACAGCGAAGCGCCTTTTTTTTTTTGAGTCTCAATTAAAAGATAGCGGAGTATTGCTTTGGTAAATTCTGCATTTAATGTCACTAAACACTAGTATGAATCATACCAATATAACCCATAAAAATAAAAAAGAAGATTCAGCAAATTCTTCAGCTGCTCCACTGCGTCTCTTCCACCATCTAGCATCCTCCCTGTAGAGCAATCACGCGTGCACACACACACACCCACATAAACACACACACAGAGTCCCTCTGGCCAACCTGGTCCCTGGCGTGTGTACAGACTGGGCGAGTAATCCCTCAGGATGGGGCCTCTTGTTTTGACAACTCCTGTGAAGCCCAGTGTCTCTTACAACAAAACACAGACTGGCCTATCATCAGCAAAATGTCAACCCTCAGCTCTCTCCTTCGTCACCCAAAGGAGGATCAGGTTGCTTTTACACTATGCAACCCATTAACTCAGAATAGAAACATTCTCAGCACCGGTATAATGATCCCCTTTGTTTGCTAAGACAATGACATTGATAAGAGACAAGCCGCGCTCGTGGCTCCTGATACAAGTGTGTATAAGGTTACAAGTTTCCAGGGCCAAAGTGATGTGGCTCCTAAACAGAGTCCAGGGTGGTATATGGTTACACTCCAGCGGTCCCGTTGGGATGAAAAGACACCTGCAGGTCAATCAGCATTAGGACACATGCACTTTAAATTGTGAGTGCTATCACATGGGTATGTGCCAACTGTATCAAAGGTATCAAAGTTCAGGGGGTCAACGTGTCAACTGCATTTTTAAAAGAAGCTGAATGAAAGGACAAATTTAATTAAATGCACTGAATGACTACCTATGCTTAAAGACATTTTGAATAACCGTTATAATTAAAATAGATATCAAATAAACATTGTTGAATGAAAATCCTCAATATTTGTCACTAAAGCTGCTTGACCTCTGGGAGCTTAGCACACGAGGAGCACAAGACAGAAAGACATAGCAAACCTCACTCTCTTTCCTAAATTCACAAAATCCACTTTTCACCCACTCAACTTCTTACTGTTCATTTCATTTTATTGAGCAAACTTCATATTTAGTAATTATCTAGTAGTAGGCTTTAGATGTACTGTGGAGCCTGTTGATGAGAACCACGCTAGCTACTTTTCTTTGTTTTCATTTGGTTTGTTGATGTTGATATTTTAGATATTAATTGTATATACTTGCAATGAACTGTGTAAACATGAGGTTGTTACAATTAATTAATTACGCATCTTGTAACAGAAAAGTATTTCATATTACCAAATGTTCCCTATACAATTTTCTTGAATTGTTCATTTGAATTTAAACTTCCATTCAAATTACCTTTAACAAGGCATAACAGGGAAAAGAGGGAGAGCTTTTCTCTTCTGCTCTCGTGCAACTTTAAAGTACATTTGCCCCCGGAGCGAAACATGGAATGTCTTATGACAACACTGGTAAATACACTAAATGCAAAGAAGCTGCTACTGTGACAACAAATGCACAGTAATTATGATAAAAGAAGGGAAAAGATGGAAACACAACTGCTCCAGTGGGAGTGTTTCCATGGGACACTATAGAGTGATGAACACGCTGGGATGTGTTACTTGTTGCCATGGGGACTTTTAAAGTTCTGAAGTTGAGTAACTCACAGCAATCTTGCAAAATGTGTTAAAATCAAAATGCTTGATTGTTGTTTGTTTAAAAATTCTGGTCACATGTTTCAAGTATGTCCGCTGTTAACCCTGCAGAGCTTCAAAGCGCCATGTTTTACACCTCAATTCCACTCTGCAGAATGGACTGTGTACCACCGTAACCTTTCCCCATCTCCCTTCTCAATTCACGATACAAACACCCCGGCCTGCAACAGCAACCCAGCCAGTTTCCCATTGGTTAGCCTCGAGGCACAGAGGAGCATATCTGTAGCCAACCTTGACATGCTAAACTAGGACGCTGAAGGGGACAGAAATGGGTGGAGAGAGTCGGAGAGGCAGGAGAGCGAGCAAAAGGAGGAGGGGGAGTAATAAGGAAGTGAGGATGGAGAGCTGGGAGGGTGATGGAAAAGAGGGGGGGCAGAGAAAGGAGCCATGGAGGGAGAAGGGAGTGAAGGTGGAGAGCGGGAGTAAAAGGAGGTAGAGAATAGGGTGTGTTTTGGTGATTTGTACTCCAGCTGCATATGCGCCTGGCCTCCATCTCCTCCATTCTCTGCTTGAAAACTGGAAAAATCAATACGCCCACAGTCTAGTGTATCCCCACATGAAGTGGATCATTAAAAATATATAATCAAACACCCCATCGTCATTTTTCATCACCATTACCATCATCACATCTCCAAACCGGCTCAGATTTCACTATATCACCGACATGGCTGTAACAATGTAATAACCCAAATCAATGGCCTTCTAATTATTTCAGTGCCTCAGTTAATCGTCCAGTTAAAGCAGTCCTTCAGCCTTGACTCTGAGTGGCACACGGAGACAGGCTGCTTGTTAACAAATGCACACAGCAGAAGTGAAGCAGGGCTGTTGTAATAAGAATATCTGACTTCTCAGCTTCACAACTCAATCCAACTCAGGGTCGCAGTGTTGCCTAGTAACGATGGCACACTACTGACCTTATCT
>OMNM01055186.1:0-22409 GCA_900302745.1 Parablennius parvicornis | reverse complement strand
CAAAGGAGGCAAAAATTATTCCATCTCAGATGGTGATGCTCACAAGGAACTGTTAAGGCTCATAAAGCACAACTCATCGCACTACAGAAATCTTTTTAGCTCAAACTATCAGGTGTGAAAGTGGCATCATGTTAAAAAAAAAAAGAAGTGGGGATAAACCCAATAGACATACATGAGAAAATGTAGGTGATGTCAGAAGGGAAAGAGTCCCTTTTAGCAAGACTAAATCTTCAGCATAACTATCTTCAAGAGTGGAAGCTTGGTGTCTCAACCTGTTGGGGTTTGATGATGTCTGGATGAGGTGTCTCAGCAGTATAACCTACAGCAGCTTAACGATGCAAATGTTGCAGGGTGACTTATTACGGCCCCACCGATGCTTCATCAAACTGAAATGTTTGATACCTATCCTCAAAATAAGAGACTCTGTTAGCTTTCTGGGCTGAAAGTGGAAGCTGGTTTCTTAATAGAGGCGTTTGAGAGATCTGCTTCTCATTTACTTTTAGAGAGTCAAGAAAGCGTCATTAAACCAACGCTCTGAGAACGACATGTTCTTATTGGAAATCTTTATATAATCTGCTTCTTAATGGTTGTTCAGAGAGTTATTTTTATTCCTATTTTGGATTTCAGAGGAGCCAAGAAATATAAACAATTTTTGGAGGAATGTATCCACAACAGCAGGTCTAAAAGTACCTCTGCTTCGTGGATATCTGGAGCAAATTCAACTTTCTTCCTCCAAACACCACTGAGATACTTCAACAAGCCTGGAGGGTAAAACTTTCCATTTTAAGGGAAAGCTTGAGGCTTAAAACTTTACAATTTTCACAATTGTTATAATAATCAGTTAATGACATACTTCTTACTTGCTTTCTGAAGATATTACAATTATTTTTCCATATCCCATATACTACTTACCATCCTATAACTTCTCGACTTGTATGAGGTGTTCAAAGGAAAATGGGCTTTCGTTTTTTGTTTTGTTTTTTTTGCACCAGCTGAACTTCTATATATTCAAATTAAACTGTGAGTAAGAAACACTGCTTCCAGGCAAAATGGCAAAAACACAACAGTGTTTATGTTATTAACAAAAACGTAATGTGCATTGCCGTGCTAGAATTTGACGAATTACACAAGTTATGCGTCTCTTTAGACAGTCCTCAGTTAATCATAATCTATTTAGTCATATATTCTTTGACTTTCATCAACGTATTGTGAGGTATGAGTAACATTTGGAATAAATGTGGATGTTACGCAATATGGTTGCTGGCTCGAATAAGGGTTAAACCATGAGACAGTGAAAAATAAATTTTATACACTATATAACACGCCAGTTAACATGCAAATGATCCATCGGTACGAGAGTTCACCACCTCAGTTCTGTTAGTTTGTAGCTCTACATTTCTGACTCCAGACCCAGACTCCCAGAGGGCGATCTAGACTTCACACTGGGCAGCGCCGAGTATGAAGGAGAGTATTATAGCTGAGCGTTTTAATTCCCATCATGGCACCGTGCCAGTTGGTAAATAAGCCACAGTAACGTTGCCGCTGACCCAAATCTGAAACAGAAGTCCTTACAAGTACAGAATCTAATTCATATTCTGCTCACAGTATCTGCAGGAAGAGGATGTGGAGGACTCGACCTGTGCCACACCGCAAGGACATGAACGTCTCAATTCTAGTCAAATTTTTCTCCACCTTTTAGCTGTAGAGGTAACACCCTGATTGGATTTCATTAAATGCAAAAAAAAGAAAAAATAAAATAAAATCATTCTACCAAAAAACGTGATGGCAGAACAATCTTCCTCTTTGCTGAGAGATCTTCATGTGTTTTATCTATTAATCAGAGAAGACCACCTTCAGGAAGGAGGGAAATTCCTTTTCCCACAGTGTTATAAAAAGAATTCTGGAAAATGGTAAACAGCATATTTTATTCATCTGATTGTTAAATGATCACGTTATCGTGACTGCCAGTGAAACGCTGAGTTACATAAAGGGCTTTACAGATCGCGAAAATTCAGAGGGACATTTATTTCATCTGTCATCATGACAATCTTTAGGTAAATAGTACAAGCTGTCTTTCTAACCAATAAATGAAATAAATATTTTAAGAAATTAAAGAATGCACATGTATATTTTATTAGCTGGCTAAGGCACTCCATTACAGACCAGTTAAAGTTACATGAGGTTAAACTATTTGATTGATGAACCAATGATGTTTCATTGAAATGAATAAAAAGTTGCTCCCTTTTGACTCCTTATATTACACATAATTTCTAAATAAAGTGACGCTCCTCCGTCCAATGAGGATTTGCTAGATAAATCAGATGAAACCTCTCTATTATGCAACCATTTGACTTTGCTTTTTCTTTCTTTCTTTGTTTTAATAAGATTTCAGTCAAATAAATTAGAACCAGGGCTGAGAAACACGCCACAAAAACCTATTTTATTCTGGCACCGGCTGATTCACAGTTATATAAAGAAATATTGAAATAATTTACAATCGCTTGATGTGACGGAGAGTCAGCCCATAAACACATCCACAGTGGGTGACCCCGGACTACTAAACTAATTTACACATGATTAAAAAACATGTGACAATAGCTGAACTCTTTTCACGTTTTGACTTTATTCTGAGTCAATATATTTGTATATATTGAAAAGAAAAAAATAAAACAACCACAAAGTATCAATGTGATCCATAATTATGTCTATGCACAAGCTTTTATACATATTGTATCAGAATATTCAAAGAGGAGTGGAGGGAGTTAAAATGAAAAAAAAAAACCCAAAAAACTTCATAGCATCGATCTATTTCCTATACCACATCATCCAGCTTAGTAGGGCCGACTGTGGGTGAACACAGAGACTCAAGCAATTGCACATTCATGCTTAACAGTGATTTTCTAGACACTATAGAGCAGCCTGATCAACATCAAATGGATGTTTTTGGTGTGTGGGAGTAGCTTTTGAAAAGTCACACATGCACAGGAAGAACATGCAAATGAAAAGCAACCCAAGCCTGGACATGAACCGGAAACATTCTCATCGTGAGGCAATAGTGATCACCACTACAACACTCTGCACACGGTTAATA
Source organism: Parablennius parvicornis (assembly GCA_900302745.1). Lineage (NCBI taxonomy): Eukaryota > Metazoa > Chordata > Actinopteri > Blenniiformes > Blenniidae > Parablennius > Parablennius parvicornis. Next base: position 19,318 of record OMNM01055186.1, on the reverse strand, counting down.
TTGGTACAACTCATGAACAGTGGAGGTTCACAGGTTAAGTCGTCAGTTTATCACAAAGTCACGGATTCAACCACCAACACCACCGGACACTGTAATATTAGGCATTGGGGTGAAGACACTAAACCTCAAGTTCCTCCTGATGGCTGTTGATAACATCTCTTGTCACTTGTGTATGTCCGTGCGTGTGTGTGGGGGAGAGAAACCAAATCTCACCATTTTGGCACTTTGAGGCAGGAATATGTTTGACGTGGCTTCAATTTAACTATGGCAGCAGCCACACAGAGCAAAGACCACCAAGGAACTTTACAGGAGTAGTGACTGTGCTAACAAGAACAATTAAAAAAGAAAAAAAAATTCTGCTCTAAAGGAGTATAGTGATTTCCCTCCATGTGATGCAGCAATTGCCGACTAACTGCACACTTAAAAAGTAATGGCTGCTTTCATCACTTTGTCTTAAGTGTTTATTGTTTAATGAGAGTTTACATCATTCATGAAAAGCCATTGTTCTTATTGCCCAGGACTCTTTTGATGTCTTGCTGCAGAATCTGGCTTCACCCGATCATTTTCCTGTAAATGAAGTCAGATGAGGTCAAATTCTGCAGCTGGTGGTTGCAATCAGCTGCACCTCTGAAGCCAGGACAGAGGCCTGCCACTTGTCAGACCTCAGCTCATTTGCCTTGAATGCAGTTTAAACAGAAGTTTCTGCCTCACAGTCCTCCTTCCTCTGACACCCTCTGAGACTTGGCCTCAGCTGATGCTGGCGTGTCACACTGCAAACATCTGCTGCTGCTGTTTGACAATTGCTCGGCATGTTCACAGGCACTTTGACCTTTCGCAGACATCAGCGAGGTCCAACACGTTCACGCATTACAGCATAAAGTGCCGATGTTCTGAGTACCGGCAGCATGGAGGCCGCACAAAACAGGCCAAATTAAATCAAATCAGCTGCAAAGATGCTGTTGACGCACAAGAGCCAGACGTCATTCACACAGACAGACATTTGCTCTGAAGTGAAGTCCAAGCCCCGTCTTTATTCGTGCTTTGATTGACAGTCGATCATGCAAAATACATTTTAGAAGGTAGAGTAGAAATATGTATTTGAAGAGACATACATTGAATTTTTTGGTTCTGTGATTTCTTTGCAAGTCAAACATATTCACCTTCAGTTTCAAAAACAGTTTAAAATAGACAACTGTTGTCAAACTTTTACCATGAATATGGATATTCAGAGAGACAAAACGCCTGCAGCCATGGTATCAAATTCAAGGTGAAACAAATTTGTGGTGAGACACTGTCAATCTCAATTTCCACATCGTTTAAAGGCATTGAAACAACACGTCCGCAGTTTGAAGATTGTGTGTTTCAGGTTAGTGTGAGACTTTCTACAAATATCACAATCATGTGTATTTTTGTTGGCCTAAAAGAAAAAGCATACACCACTTCCTGTGATTTTAAATAACTTCCCTCTGACCAAAACGCTGCCTCCTGCAAGTCAGCTAATCTTTTCACACAAAGAACTCAAAGTAGGAATATGTGAACAGGCATTTTGGGTTTATTGGTAGACAAAGAAAATAAATCACCTCAGACAGTTTTTAACCTCCTCGTATGTGTGGTATTAAAGGATACATACCAGCTGGAGCCAAAAATGTAGCCTTTAAAACATCAACAATGGCCGACTTTTGCTACTCAGCAAATAAGTCTTTGAGAGAGACAAAATCGCTCAACTTTCATCACCGTTATAATCTGAAGAAAGGTTGAAAGGTTGACAGAAAGTTTTGTGTTCTGTTCTGAGAGTTTGTGCAAAAGCTTCGAATACAAAAGCTGGGACTGAAACTCCAATTATACTTTACTACAATTGATTGGACACTATGGTATATGAACTTTACAAACAAAAATGCACAGAAATTGAATTAATTCCAAATCCATCCACAAACTGTTGTAGTAATATGTAATTAATGAGACTACACAATGTGTGTGTCTGTTTCTTCCAACAAATACAATTGTCTTCCGTGTGCACACCAGGGGGTGGCGCAACAACATCGTATCTGAGGCGGTGTAATTCTATTTTCCTCTCGTGCACAGTGCACCCCATGTACAGGTTGTGCCCTGGAAGGCTACCCACTTCGCCCATAGCTTAATTTGCCACTGCATATGGCAATTAGATAAAAATACAGTAAATATACACTTGTCAATGGTCATAACTTGGCCATCTACTGCTTCCGGTGATTCAAAGCACAAGAGAACGTGCATTATTATTATCTAGACCCATCCTTTAGAGACTGATCAACAATATTTGGCTTTCAAATCTGATCACATGGATTGCTCACATGTTTTGGTGAAAAGGGAAAAAGTTAGGATTGTGTGCCCATAGAAGGATACAAATCTGAGAACAGCTAAGCTGAAACTTCAGCCACAGATTTGGTGTCTGGATGGCAAAATCTGTTGCCTGAAGCTTCACCACAAGCGAAGTAAATGATGATGATCTATTTTGACATGAGTGACTCATTTTAATCACGGAGAGAATCGTAGTGTTTGTGGCATGCACTAATATTTCCTTTCTTTTTTTTTTTTGTTGCAGGGATTTTAGACTGTCGCATAAATTTTATGTAAATAAGGAACCATTGGGTTTTCCCATCATATATATAGGAACTGTGTTTACTGACACGTCAAAATGACTTTTTAGAAGTCTGTGGTTCATGCGTGATTCATTGTTACCAAAAATCTACAAAACTCAACACAACAAAGAGAAATCAGAAAAGAGGAAAAAGTGTTGCAGAAGCACGACAGGAGCTTCAGCATGGTACAGTATCAGTCTGTTCCATGCGCCTATCACAAAGTTACCACTATGCAGACTGTAAGCTGTTGGACTCCTGGGAGACGCGGAGGCCAGACGGCAGACATGGCATGAACTCGCTGATCCAGACGGAGGAAGGGTCCAGCCGCTGTGCAGACAAGAGTTTACCGGTTACACGCAGATCAGTGAATGAGTTCGTGTGCTTTTTTGTTTTTTTCTATTTCTCCAGGAATGAGTTACATCTGATCACCAACACAATATTTTTCTAAGACCTATGAAGTGAAAGTGGCTTACTATGGCTGCTTATAAGGATGCTTTCTCACGTTTTCATAGAAATTGTACCCTTTATTACATATTACATAATGTAATCGTATCCAGCGCATCAAATAATTAACCTTGGATATTTTAAACTTCAGATGTAAACTTCAGGAGTCGACACCTTCACATTTCAACACCACTGCCATATGGAAATCTTTACATCCACACTACAATATCTTCTTCATTATAACATAGTCCCTTCAACAGAGACAGTGAAGAGAAAAAAATGTATTTGATATGGTTTTAAATATGTATGTGAATGAATTAATGACAGACAAGAAGAAATCTTGTCTCAGTACAACACTTAACATCTTGCTGAAAGGATTCCGGTCCTTTCAAAATGTGTGCCATCAATTGGAGTTCAGATATAGAGAGCTCTACCACAAACAGCATAAAACACTAATCATATGAAAATAGTAGTAACGTTACACATCAAGTAAAATATTTTTACAAGCTTCCAAGAGATCAGAAGCCTGAATAGGGTTCCAAAAGGTTATTATGATAACACCAAAAGGTTTCTGCAGAATTGTTGACTGCATGTCCTCTCGTTTCACCACGTCAAAGGTGTTTATTATTTTGACTAGTGTCTGTTGTGGCTATTTGGAAACAGTATGTTCCCCTGGAGATATCCATCACAAGATGACACAACGTGTTCACCCAATGTTCAAAATGTGACGGATACTGTCAGCAACATTGCTCAGGTAAGCTGTGATGTTCAAAATATGCCCAGTTGGTTCTGACATGCCCAAAAAATGCCAAAGAAACACCCTTCATGCCATTACATAATCACTAGCAGCCTCAACCATTCATGCAATACAACATGAGTAAACGGGGTCATGGTATTTGTGAGGAATTCAACCCCGGACATCTGAATTTTACAGCAGAGATTTTTAGACCAGGTTCATTTTTTTTCATTGACTCTTGTAACACTCAAGTTGGCACTCATGTTTTGGGTTGGTCTCCATGTTATCGAAACAACAGGAATAACAATGTCAAGTTTAAGGCAGTGAGTTTGTCTCAGTTGATATTCTAATTATTAGGTTATTAGACAGGAGTTTCTAATGTGTCTGATTTGGCTCAGGTCAAAGTTATTTCTTTAGATTTTCGGATTGAAATTGATCCAGATATACTTCTACTTCTGTCCTTGTCGTCCCTTCAGATTTTCTGTCCAGCACTGGACTGAGATCTTTTATTCACTCTGCTCCTAAACTTTCATTTATTCTCCCCGACATCATCTTCCAATCATGTCTAAGAACCCACCTGCTCAGTACGGCTTACCCCTTGGAATCAATCCTACTTCTCTGTCGTTAACGCCTTCTGCATTTCTTGTGCAAATGTTTAGATTTAAAATACCATGTCTTTATTTTCAGTTTTTTGTCATTGTACTTTTACTTGATGCATGTGTTCTGTAAGATGATATAAGATGCACAATCCCACAGATGGACAGAAGGCCACGGCAAGCTCTGGAAATTGTTTTGATTAACCAATTGATCAATCCCTAACTATCCTGTGGGAGCTGATTCCTCCATGTCCGGCAGGAATCTCTACATGGGCCCTGAAGGTGGGGGCCCGCCATTCAGGAATGTACTGGGACATCTTATCTGATGGGCGTTAGGTCTGTTGTCTTGCTGCATGGTAAACTGACCTAAGCTGGTTCTGGCTTCGGGGACATTTTGTGCTGCTGGAGGCCCCTGAAGACTCAGCAGCTCTGAGGCCCCGAGCCATGGAACCAGTCAGTGTGATTGCTATCTGAGGTTCTTGACAACTCTAATGATTTACACAGTGAATCCCCACCTGTGTGCTGGATGTCCCTGTTACATAACTCTCAGTTTCTCTCCCAGGATCTTTGTCTTCACTTAAAAGAGTGATTGTATCACATTATCTCCTGGTTTCCCTTGTTTGTGGTGAATTTCAATGAGCATTGAGTCTTCTCTTTTACAGGATTTTAGAGATCTAGCAATTTTATTCCCACTGTGGGACTTTTGTTAGGTTGTTTTGGCCTTGGTTTTCCCAGAAACCCATTTCAAGTTCTTGAAATGGCAATAAACAACCGAAAATGCTTAACAACTTGACTCCTGACATCCTTCCTTGAGTTTTATGTTTCTTTATTTCCCCTTTAACCAACTTGGAGTCGCGAGAGTGAGGATCATCAATCGTCTTTCCAGATAGAGTTGTGAAGCTGGTGATTATATGAACTGAAAAAACATTGTTGTGCAATGTTACTTTGGAAAAAAAGAATCTCACGCTATAATGGTTGTAATATTTTTGCCTTTATCCTTTCCATTTTCTCAGCAGCCACTGTTGTTTGTGTTAGTGTTAAACCATAAGGGTTTTCCCTCAAGGCAGTAAGATAGTATGTACTGTCCTAAAGTTCGATTTCATAGAGAAAGCAGGCATAAAAAACAACCATAGCTAAGTCCACATGGAGGTTTTTACATTTATATATGCAATTTCAGGAGCAGGAAAAAGAACAGGAATGAGAATGAATCCAAAGTGAACCACAGCCTACAGCTTGTGACATAAATACTAACACTCCTCTGGAAACGTTTGTGACTTCAACCCAGTGAAAAGTGTGGAAATTAGTTTGGCTGTGAAAACCCTTTTTTTTCTTTTCTTTTTTTTTCCCTTTTCAGGCTATATGTTCACTCCTTCTTCTGCCATATTATTATGTAACATATGAAAGCTGGTCCTGTGAAAAGAAACTACCTGCTCTCAAAGTGCCAAAGCAAATCTCTACTGAATGGTCAGAGCAGGTAAATGCCATTGAAATGCACTTTCTTAGAGAATAAAAAACACATTCGGGAGGATGCTGTGGATTTGCATGATTTGAAAACACATTTCCTCAAGGCTTCAGACAAAATAGGTACAGGGATGATAATCATCATGTGGACTTTTGGGGCCCAGGTAAGAACCATTCCTCTCGTGCCGGGATATGATGAAGCATTTGCTTGAAAGACTAGCCGAGGGGGCCAGAAAGGTGCACCAAGCGGTGAACTTTCATTCACAAAGGCACCATTCTGCTGGCGCTGAGAGAGGAACAGCAACACCCAGGGAAAATATGACACTGGATGTCCAGGTAAACATTTCCAGGGCAGCTAAGTTTACAATTGCATGCAGACTGCTATGCACTCTTCCTCGACTCTCCTCGTCACCCCTAATGCCTTGAAGCGAGATCTAAATGAAGGAGATTGGAGTGCCGGGCGTTGGTATACGGCGGTTTATTTTCCCTCTGTGTAAAAACATTCCAAGCGAGGGCGAAGGCAGACGAAAGATTGGGACTGAGGGAGAATTAAAGGGATTGTAAGGCTGTGGGGAGGCGTGAGAGACAAAAAAAGAGTGAATGTGCAGTTAGCGGTACGTACAAGGGGTTGCAAAGTGGGGAGGTGCACGGACACAGGGCAGCAAGCCAGGATGGGCAGACCGCGAGCGCTCCCTTCGCAAACAGATAGCCGTGTGTTCGGCAGGAACTGCAATGCCCCCCCCTCATGAAGGCCGCTTCATAAATTGGTAAGCCTAGAAGCCTTGCCGCACGATTCCCTCAGAGCACTTATTTTCTCATCTCGATACCTTAATGATGAAACGGGCAGAGGGCAAACATGACGCACACAGACATCTCTTTATGAGGCCGATGCACACCTGCAAAGGAGACACACTGTCCATCAGAGGAAATAGGTGGAGGGGACTGGGGTCAACATCGAGCCACACTGAACTTGTATTCCTCTCACCGCTGGATACAGGGGCACCTACTGTACGTTCATGGCCAGGTGCTGCTCAGTGATGGAGAACACCCAGTCAGTTCATGGAGGGAAACGACTGCCTACTAATGCTCTTTGTCGAATAGTGATTGTTGGATCTGATGATGTTGCTTGCTCTCATGATCTTCATAGATTATTGCTGGAAATAGAAAGGGAGAGATAGCAACTGTAACCCTGAAAAAGTTGGGTTACAGTTGACAATGTTCTTGTTAGGTTTTTATTCTCATCTGCACTAAATCTCCAAAACGGCAGGACAGTTTTCATATGGTTTTATATACAGCTCCAGAACTCTCAGGACTTATCTCCTATCACGTTGCCACACTTAAATAGGCAGTACCAAAAACACTTGCCGATAGTGTTTTGTGACATACAGCAGCGCAAGACGTAAACATTAAATAAAGAAATATCTGACAAAATAATTAAATTAGACATAAGGCACAACATATATCAATACCAACAATAAATAATGACAATAAAATGAAAAAAAAAATTTTTTGGCAAATGCTAATAAATACAGTTAACCACAAATCCAATGTTTCACACCTCTGCTGCTCTTTAACCGAATAAAAAAAGCAAGAAATTGTGAGACACTGTTGAAGAGAACAAGCTTATATTTGTTAAGTTAAGTATTGCATTTTGACAATACACAGGGTATTAGTCTTTTTTTTTGCCATGGGTGATGCAAGCTTTTACTGTCAAGTCTCTTTCTGTTTCTTGTCATGTCTTGCCTTGTCTTGTCTTTTCTTATTCTATTTTGATATCCACCTGTTTTGTCCTTCCCGTCTTCAATGCATCTCATCTATTTACCTGTCTTCACTCTTCTCCAGAGTATTTAAAACTTCTTTCCTCGTGTCTATTTCCAGATCGTCATCCTAGCTTTGTAGTGTGACATCCTGCAACTTTCTTCACGTTTTCTGGTATTTCCTTGTGTTTTGGTCTTTCTTGAGTTTGGTCCATTTCTTCATGTGTAGATTACCCTTTTGGATCACCCTCTACAGGCCTTCACCTGCTTGTGACAAACAGACTCTCATAATAAACTCATTGAGCTTTACTTTGGCGCATGAGTCTGCCTTTGAGTTCTGCCTTGATTCATTACAATTACTCACCTACTAATTAGCACTTCTTTACCTTGACAAAACACATTCAATCCTTTTTTGTTTTATACTATGGGTTTTCACGGTTGACAATTCTCTGACATTGGAGTAAAACTCAAACGAAAAACACTTTTCATACACTCTACAGTCGTAACGTTTCCGTAAATGCCAAGTGTCATGTATTTCTCAAATCGTTATCAAAATCGGACAAAAAAGCACCAAAAATCAAAATTCAGTTGCCAAAATATGCAGAAAAGGTAGTTAGTACCAGTGAATTATTTGGAGCCTTCTATTGATTATCTGTTTGTTTTGCCATGCATTCATACATGACCAAGACATGTTTCCTTTTATCTATAATTTTTCAACTGTTGTTGCCAAATTCAATGTGTTGTTTGCTGGTGGAACCGATTCCCAAAAGTGTGTTCATGTGTTGAGACTCAAGGTCTGTCTAAACTTCGAAAAAAGAAAGAGGAAAGCAGTGGAGGGCTAAACATGTATACTCTCTGCCAGAAAGTCATTTATCACTTTTGACGACGAACGTCCCTCCCGTCCCAGGATCATCCTCTCGAGGCCAATGTGTCTGAAGCACAGCATTGTCAAAAACAGTCCTGAAATTATTTGAATTGATCTCATCTGGCAGTGTCACACATGGGTTAGCTCATGTATTTAGACTTCTCCTTGCTGAAAACTCAATGTTCTAGATTGTAAGATAGCTAACAAGTAGAGTACAAACATATTCAGCAAATATTTCATAGTTTTTTTTTTTTGTTTTTTTTAACAGATCAGATGTTTGATGATGCTGATTAGAGTCATTAATATGGATCATTGGGTGGAGAAATAACTTCTGCAGCCTCATTATTAAGAATTTTAGCTTCCTTAACATTTTGGAGCTGTTGAGAAATGTCAGAAGCTGATTTACTAATTTTCCAGGTCCGGCAATTTCTGGCTTGAAGGATGAACTTTCAAGTTATATTGAGATGAAAACTTTTACTCTCCAAGCAGCAGTCAACATTTTTGTCTGAAAATGTTTTAGTAAATTTAGAATGTCGAGTTTTGATGATTCTGTTTACGCAACAATGGAGAATTTTAAGGTGGAAACAGTCTGGAAAGAAGTTAGCACCTAGAGGAAATAGTTTCTGTAACTGGCAGATTCTGTTTCTTTCTTGAAGCAGCGTCTGCGGCCAAATTTACACTGTCCAAAGAGAAAGTGGCACATAGCTACTGGAACTGTGATAGACAATGTAGTGCCTGCGGGCGCCTACAAGGTACTTGTGAATAACCTGCAGGGCTTGTCAAAAATACAGAGGAGTACAAACAACATGGTTTGAACATTTAAATAACAATTAGTGAAAAATTGTACAACAAAAAAAACAGCAAATATTATTTTCATCTCACTTGGTTCCCTACTAGATTGATGACTTCTGCACAATTGTCTCTAGTGGTAGTAATTTTCAGGCATTTTTCAATGTAGCCAAAGCTTGATAAAGCCTTTCTCCTGTTCCTGACTGTCTGCTGTATTCAGATTTACTGAAATATCATCGTGAAGCCAAGCACTGTCAAACTGCTACAATCATACACAAACTGTCATTTTCCTTTTTTATATGTATAAAATCTCAATGTGACAATGTCTGGCAATGCAGCGTTTAGTATCCTGCTCATGCTTCTTGACCCTGACCACATTTATGGAAGATTAGAATTAGCACACAGACCAGACCGCACCCTGACATGGTTAAGCTCTGAGCACAATATGATCAACTGAAACATGTTAAAATGCCTGGTCTAAATCTCCTCAATATTGTTGTTAAGAAAGCAGCTTACGGAGCTTGTGCTCCATCCTGCTGGAAGTAGCCATTAGAGAATTGTTGCCTCGAAGGGATGGACATGGTGAACATTCAGACAGGCGCTGGCATTTAACCCAGGGCCTAGTTGGTACAAAGGAGCTAAGGGTGAGCCAAGTAAACATTTCTCCCACCATTACTGATCCGTTAGCAGAGCCGGGCTGTTGACACAAGGCAACTTGGATCTGAAGATTCTTGCCAAATTCTAAGCCAACCATCTGCAGCCTCAGCAGAAACAGTGATCCAGTAGACAGAGTGACATTTCTGCAAATTCATCCCTTTCCCCCCCCTCCTGCATCTACTGAAGCCTCTGGTTTGGGTTCTGGACTCACAGCAGAAAGACACCACTAAACCATCTGCTGGTGGAACTCATTAGCTGACAGGGTGCTTATACACTATGTGGGAAAGTAGGAGGATTAAAATGGGTAATCTACAGTCCACTCTCTCCACAGCAGAGATGTATGAGGATGTTTTGGGGGTTTTGCGATTTGTAGAATGAACAATTATGTGCTCGCTTTTTCTAGCATGTTGTGTGAACATAAAGGTTCATTTAATAATCTTTATGTGAATAGCTGTACGATGAGCCAGCTGTGCATGCAGATCACATCATTTGCCTGTTATCTGTCCACTATCTTCACAGAGGACAGACATCCACACAAAATAGTCGCTAAAGATTGAGCTTTAGTGGGAAAATGTGTCAGACTGCAACTGACAACTGCAAGCTTTTAACATAACGGACAGTGAATGAGATCTCATCTAGTAAAACTGCAGGAGAGCCGCTTTCAGGAGAGATTGAGCCACTTTAGGTATCAGGGAATCATAAGTGAAGGTGACTGGAGGAGTAATACATCTTATTAAAAAGGTGTGCTTATGCCTGGAGTCCTGTAGAGTGAATAAAAACTCATGTGAGAACATTACGGGCAAACTTCACACATCCATGTGGAAATTGAATTCTTCCGCTACTTTCCCAGCACCGATCTAATCCCGAGGAAGACCTCCCAGGTAACTCCAGGAACTCCCACTTCAGAACTTCATGTTCTCATCCGGTCCTTGACAGAGATGTTTGGGAGCCTATGATATTTGGCCAGGTGAGCAGACACAGAGGGGTTTTCAGACCCAAGCTGGAGGTCCGGACCTACGGTACGTACAGAGCATCTCTAAGTGACGGATTGGCAGCAGGTACAGGAACTGCAGCAGGACGTGGGCGCAGACTCGATGTCGTGAAGCCAAAGAAACCTGAAGACTGGGAGGTTGTGTTTAGTTTGGTTTGCTCCAACTGAAAATCTGCACTCTCACTGTACCTGGAGAGGGAAACAGCAGTGTTGTATCATAACCGTGAAAGATTTATTAGCTGTAGAGAAACTCTGACAAGTCGTACATACATTAGTTGTGTTGGTTGAAGCAGAACCTAAGTAAAGACTGGATTGGCAACAAAGAATCATTTTACTTGGCTATTTCATCTCTTCTTTCTGTCTTTATCATTGCCTTAATGGCGCCACTGGGTTTTTAAATGTTTCTTTAATCTTCTTTTCCCCAGAACATGACTGGCGGCTTGTAATTGTGGCAAAGGATGAACCTCAAACCTCTCCATTTGTGAAGAAATATACTTGGGTGTACAGCTTTCCCACAAGCTCTCTGAACATACATCTATAGTTAATTTTCATTGAGAGAACATTTCAAAGGCTTTATGAACTCTTTATGAAAGCCAGGGACTTTACAAGGGCATGCATTTAGCTGCTCATACAGTATAAACAGCATAAATCCACAAATAGCCCTTTTAGTGGGATCCTGCAGGACGTCGCTGACTGGTAAAAGACAGATTATGTTTCTAGATTTTTGGCCTTCATTCAGAGATTACAGAACTGAGAATATGTTCTTGTAAGGAGCATAGGCAGGTTTATTTTTGTTTGTTTGTGCTTTTAAAAGTGAAGCTATCTTCTCACATTCATGCGGATACTTTTTGTTATTGGGAATAACAGTGAGGAAACATGGGGGAGTCAGGTTGTGAAGAAATGGCACATTACTAAGAAAAGCAAAAAATGATTTGACAAACAGTAGTAGAGTAGTTTCCCAGCATGTTTTTGTCATTGTAACTTTTAATGTGAAATAAAGGCAAACACGTTTTATGTGAAGAGAAGAATTAAACAAGGCATCCTGTGTTGGAAGGAAGTGAATCATTTGATAAATGTACGAACTGACAGCTTTAAAATAAGCAGTAAAGAAAGTGATTAATGTAATTTTAGGCTGTAAATACATACAAATGAACAAAAGACTCCTATTGCACTAAATAAGCGGTCGATATTTTTGCTTCAGGATTATGACAATAGTTGAATCTTACTTTTTTCACAAGAAAGACTCGGGACATGTATGTTATGGAGGAATGAGTATAGGGTGAAATGTAACTTTCTGTAAATAAATACTCATTACAAGAGGGTTGGTCATTTCTCGTCTTATTAGATCTTTAAATGTTTATTGACAATTTTGTAAAGCATAGAGCCCCAAAATAGGTAAAACTAATGTGCGCATTATGGTAGATTGCTGGCAGGTGGCCATCTCATATGATATAATCCTCACAGGTTGAAAAGAACAATGTGTTCTCCACAGTCAAATCTGCACTTTTCATTTCCTACATAACTTTTAATTGTGAACATCTCTTTTTGTATCATAAATTCCATCTATACAGAATCTATGGAGTCCCTCAGAGTCAGATAAAGAAGCAAGATTTAGTAATTTCAGGAGGTTTTCATTTTATTATTTGCAATCTAAAAGTGATTGTCGTTGTTTCCCAGACTTAATCTGTGCCCACGGGAGGATACACAGATGCATCATTATTCAGCGGGATTAAATATGTTTAGGAGAGACGACTGTGTCACTCACACACGATCATCTGTGTCCTTCACAGGCTTAATGTTGAACTGGTAAATCCGCTCTCACAGATTTCCAGGTCAGATTCACAGGACTCCCTCTTTGCAGCTCAGAGAAAGTATTTTGCTAACCTTCAGTAACTTTTTAAAGTCAACATCTATTTCCAGTCAAGACTCCAAAACAGGTTTTGACATTTGACAGTGATCCGTCTGTCCATATTGACAGAAATACAAAAAAAAAACAACAAATAAAACAGCATTTCAGTCTTGAGTGGCATTAGTGTGAAACTGCTCAACTTAGATTCATACAGCTCCTGATCCAGTGTGTCCATATTTCAGTTATGAGTTGCAGTACATACACATTTAGACATTTAGAATCTTACATTTGACTCTTTAAGGAAAGGTATCAGATAAATTCTATATTGACAGGATTTAACTTTAAAGCTCAAGAAATATGTTTTTGGTTCAAGAATTTACTGTTGATTAAACTCACTTTTCCAAGAAGACTGAATTTTTTTTTTTTAAATAGATGAGTTTGTGAAGTTTATTTCATGTCAATGAAATTATAATGTTGATAATACTCACATGTGAACAACAATGATGAGCTTCTTAGTAACTAAGTAGTGGTAAGGATTCCCATCCAAGTGGGAAAAATGCATCTTGAAAGTGGTCAAACAAGGAAAGTGGGAGGTTTTAGAGAACTATGCAATCTCCTGAGAAAAAAAAAAATAGTTTTTTTATCTTGTTTTTGCTGGTATTCTTATACGTAATCTTCAATACTCACTATATGGCTTCACATCAATGGTTAAAATGATTGGTAGCTATGCCAACAGAAGAAAACAAATGACAACCATATAACAAACATGTATAGACTTTAAGATAAATGTTACCTGCTGAGCTTTATCTCATTACCCCCTTGGCTGATGTTGTGGTAGATTGATCTCTTATTAAGCACTTTTAACAGCCACAAAGTACTTTGCACAATCAGTCATGGCCATTTATTTACAAACCAATGACAATGGAGCTGCTATTGAGGAGCATCCTTCAGGAGAAACTATGAGTTCAGCTATTTGTCCAAGTACGAATAAAACAGAGGAACATTCTCGATGAACCGTCAACATGGAAACTAGAGAGTTAACCTTTTCTGAAACATGAGCAACAGCCAATCCACAGTAGAAAGACATTAATTATTACTTTTTATCTAAGAACTCTTAAACTTGGATTAGGATGTTCATATAAACACCGTTAGAGAATGTTTGATTTGTAATAGAAACGATTATTGGAGAGAGTAGTTTCTTTGTAGCAGGATTTAGACGGTTTTTCCTTAATGCAGTTTGCATTGTTGTTGCTAGGATACAATAAAAAACTAAAGTTAACTTTAGTGTTTAGAGACTAGAGATGTTTGCTTGGGTTTTCAGGTTCCAATCCCTCAGCAGAACAAATCTGGTTCTGATAGCAACCAATCCCAACTCCTTTCCATGCAATCCTGATGAGAAACCAAACTATACGACAGTTCTGACATTTGTGGGGTGTCATCCAGTCCGTGTGTCACTTTGACACAACAGCGAAAGACATTGCACTTACTTGATGTGTGACAGCGGTTAACGGTGACAATGCTGCCGAACTAACAACTCTCACAAGTACTTCATTGTCACAGATAATCATACAGAAAACGACCAACTCCCACACTCAGCTTGACGATAAGGGCAAAGCTCTAGCCTGGTGGGAGGTCAACATTTTCCTTGCTCATCCTCGGTGGTGAGCAGCACTGAGGCAGTTGCGGGCCAATGTGTTGATGTCACCTAATTTCAAACTCCATGTGTTATCAGCCAAGCACACACAGCATCATCTGATCCTCTGTTATGACTAAGTGGGAGCTCCGCAGCCCCTGTGGGGAGGAGACGGTGAATGAGGATGACAACAGGAGAATGCTGAATGACAAATCCTGCATGAGAGTCAAACACAAAAGGAAGACTGGGAATGTTTAACCTGACACCTGGAGCCTATTTATCAATATCTTGTTGATGGTAATTATTGCTGTATGAGGAACGGTGGACAATTTCTATGATAAACAGCCAGATGCACAAAACTGATCCCTCTTTCAGGAGTGTTTTTTTCCTCTCACACTCAATAGTGTATATGCACGAGAGGTCTCCTGGAAGTTTTTTTTTTTTTTTTCTAGTTTGGAAAGCTTTCTTTGCTCGTCCTTGAGGAATTTTGTGAATGTATATTACACTGTGCAGCAGACGAAGACCACACTAGCTAGTTTTTTTTTTTAAATCTCTCTTGTAAGTCAAAGGTGAGCCATTGAAAATCGAGCACATTCACAAGGCAGTTTATAAAGTTTTAAAGAGTGCATGCACTCCTGGAAAGGCACACAATGGAAATTTGTATTCTGCTTCAAAGCTCTGACAAAATATGGCATCACTTGATCATAGTTTAAAACAAAAAGAAGCCATTTGCCAGCTCACACGGGGAGAACATGCAAACTCCACACAGAGTGCTAACCACTTCATCAACGGTCAGCCAACTCATCAGCATAGTTAGTCCTATTTTCATTTTAACATAATAATGTTAGTTTAACCTCAACACTCTCATTTGACTCAAACCTTTCAGCAGTTGCCAAATAATTTTTGTTCGTATTAAGATCCCTGTTTTAAATACAATTAGGGGTCTTTCTGTGTGGAGCATTATCCCCATCCTTGTGCCAGTTTCTCCAAGGACATTGGTTATATTACAGCTCATCCCAGAAAAAATCTGCAGGCACAAATGAGATGTATGCGCACAAAAAAAAAGGAGCTGTTCCTGCTTATTATTTTTGAGAGACTTCCAATGTGCTCATGCACTGAATATCTGTGCTCATGCAAGCAATATTATTGGCCATGGACACGCTTCCAGTTATCAGGAAGAAACTCATTTTGGGATGAACTTTTACTTGCCTACTTGCCATTTCTTCCCAAATCTGGCTCCATTTGAACAAAATGAAACAAAGTATAGGTAGGGCTGCCAAATTACAGTCAATAACATGGTCACAGTTAGTTTGGTCACTACTGAGATCACAAATATTTAATGTAGCTATTCTCTGCCATTAAAAACATCACGCTACTGTACAGTTTACCCACAGTTCAAAATCGTGCGTATGTGGTCTCTCTGTAAAATCAGCCGGTGTGGCTGTGAGTATGTGTCTGTCTGCGTCCAGTGATGGACTGCTGAGCGTGTTCTGGGTGTGACTTGCCTTTAAAACCCATCAGGTAGATCCAGCCCACCACCACCCTGAATTGGATGAAGCGATACAGAGGATCAATCGATGACGTGTAAAGTCTCAGTGATTGTGATATTTTTAATTAATGCTCTCAATGGTTTATTTTTCATCTTACAAATAAATAGATCTTTTAGATGTAGATCAATCCAGGAAAAATCTTCCTGGAAAATGTACTAACTGTGTCCTCATGAGATCTCCCTCAGCTGTAATAGATGATAATTCCTGTCCCTCTCTTCAAGCAGTAGATTCTTGCTGTCATTTCCCCCTCAAGTTATTATTCAAATATCTTTAGTCTTCAGGATTTCCGTGCATCTGTTCTGTCTCTGCATTGCCTAAATTATACTCTCCGTGCTCATCTTAAAGCAACAGGATAAAGGAGCGGGCCTCATAAAGTTGGGGCTCATCATCCCCCACAGTTGTTTCCCCCAAAGTCTTCCTAATGGGAACCCGCTGCATGTTCAAAGACAAGGATAGAGAACCCTGCTGGGGCAGATTCTTGAGGAAAGCCTCGACTTTACTTTCAAACGACTGCAGCGGGGCGAGTAGGTGTCATCACTATTGTCTCATCAACATTGGATCATCCTGCAGCCACTGAAAAACAAGGAGGAAGAAAGGTCTCCGGCATCTGACCAAAACATCTTCCTTGCTGGTTTACAGTGAGGGGGAGTGAGAGACTGGAGGGAGAGTAATGGGCACTCACTTTGATCCCACTCGCCACTCCTCCTTTAAAACTTTTAAAACATGGAAAACACCTTTCCTCACTTAGAGAACATGGGCGGCAGTGTTAGTGAGCCCGTACTAGAAGAGAGGAAAAAGAAAATCATTGAGGATGGGGGGAGTGACCCCCCCAGGTTACTTTCCTGAAGGTTTGCAAAGTCTAAAAAAGGCACCATAAATGACGCTTCCTCGGACCCTCTGCGGAGTGACCAGGTGAGTGATCCCCCTGGTGGATACACTCCCTGACAAGCCCTGGTCACTTTCCTGGAGTTATTTCTTCAAAACCGATACATCCCAGTAAGTTTCAGTTCCCAGTTAAACCATGTTCAGGTGCATTTTTCTTCCTGGGAATTGGGACCTTTCCTAGCTCAATATCCTGGCAAAAAGTACACACTTTAGAGACAATTCTTAATCTTGCATGCAGCCTCTTTTAGACTGTGTGAAGGAAACCAGAAGGCTCACCAAAAAATAAACCAGCCACACACAAGACTCCCAAACTTGGAGTTGAATATAAGACATTCATACTTTGAGTCAAGAGTCTCTACGTCTACAACACTGTGCATCCAACCAAAAACATAACTATGGACTTTAGTTCAAAAGGACTTTGTCTGTCAAGTGTGATTTGTCATTGCCACAACATACACAAGTGTAAATTGATCTTTAATGTATCAATAAGGTGATAGACAATGTTTAAACACAGTTTGATTGAAGCAGTACTTTTTCTATCATTTCCAGGTAAAAGAATTTAACACAGCAGGACAAGAACACACTCTACAATGTGTTGATGGTGGTCAGAAACATTATAGAGCTAAGCCACATCCATCATCTAGGAGACCTGGATAACAACAGAAACTCTCTTTCGCTCTGCAGCAGATAAATTAAACATTTATTTAATTTTTTTTTTTTTTTTACATTGTGTTGTAGTTGAAGAAAGATGGTAGATGGTCAATTATTATCATTTTTTTTTTTTTAAACATTTACTATTACATTCCCATCATGTCCCCTGAACTTTAAGCTGAAATGTCTGAGCAGGGGATAATGAGCCGGGTGCATTTGATTTGCGGGATCGCTTTGGGGAATTTTTTATCTTTTTTCTGTGTCTGGATTTGTGGTATGCATTGAGCAAGTTGTTATTCAATGCTTTTGATTGCAAACCAAATTCCTAAAAGATTTGTGCTTATCAAAGAAAATAACCAACAGAACTTTAGCCTACGGGCTTTTGTGTTTTAAATCAGAATAACATGACACCCAAGGCTGCATGTTTGAGTCACATCCCTGACACACTGATGAACTATTCAACCTCAGTAACACCAACAACAGCGTTGTCAAAATCACGCTGCATGTCCCTGCAGTCAGTCTACCATTTTATTTCCTCATTTCAACAGACTTTGCAAAAGCAATGGTCTGTTTGAGAAGACCGTTAAATAATTTACTGCTAATAAAGTCAAAAAGAGAACACACAAACTCTTGGTTCCTGGAATTTACCTTCCTTAGATAAACCTCTGGGCAGTCATAGATGAGGCTAGAGATAGCCACAAGGAGATTGTAAATCATGCACATTTTACCTACAACCTACGCTGTGGGAGCAACCGGCTGAGCCGAGGAGGTCACATGGCGTTCTTAAATATTTGCTTTCATCTTCTTTTCCACTTCTGACAAGAAAGTGAAATATATGATAAATTCACATGGACAAAACTTTGCTTGGGGGTATGCAGTGGACTTCCGGGTTCTTTGCACTATTTGTTGTTTGTGATCAGGAAAAACACAAAGCAGTCATGTAAAGGTACTGACACTGATATTTTTCATGACCAAAATTCTGACTGAAACATTAACTTGAGCTCACAAGCTTGTTTCCCTTGGGCAAAAAAACTGGAGATTCGATCAGACGGCAATAAAACAACATTCTCAAGCCACAGTGTCTTCATCTTAAAACACAGAGCAGGCTATCCAGACACTGGTACGTCCTTCTCTAGTGTTCATTTTGATTGACGGCACCATCAGCAGCTGATAGGAGACCCTGTGTCATCCATGACTGAATTATGAACAGGATACACATTTTTACCTCTCAGAGTGGGTGGAAAAACTGTATGTTTTCACAACACAGATGTTGAACAAAGGCGAAAGTAAAATATGAGCCCAATGTACCCTATTATAGTTTTACTGGCGCGCAGCTGTGTTGCAGATGGGCTGAAGTGTAGATATGGTATAAGGTGCTAGAGCAAAGCCATCCATACTTTTTCATCCCGAAAACATCCACTCATGCATTCGTTCTATCGATCCATCTACCTGTTTCAAGCCAAATGGGACAAAGCAGGATGGATGTTATTGATGACCTATCCAGGGTGTACCTAGACTTGGCCTATAATCAGCTGGGCTGGGATTCTGCATCCCCTGGGGCCTACATATCCTTTATCTGCTTCCTGCAGGCTCCTCCTCACTGAAGGTGGTCTCTTGGTTCAGATGTGTGACGGGTTGCCGGGTGCCTGGAGTGGCATGAGTCAAGGCCTGCTTGTCCCATTGGCCACATGGCCACATGCTGAAACTACCACTTTGGTAAACGTGCATGCACAAAAAACTAAGACAGGATATATAAAAAACAAACAAACAGACATGGTCTGAGAGCCTAAAATCTGAGAGCACCTAGTTTACCTCTCTGAACTTAGCCATCCTTACAAT
>OMNM01055184.1:0-23018 GCA_900302745.1 Parablennius parvicornis | reverse complement strand
ACAAAGTTCACACTGAAAAGCCCCAAACTGAACTTAAACCAACAACCTTTTTGACTGTTTAACCACTGCTCCATGAAGCTTATTACACATGCACATACACACTTAAGTGAAGTTTACTTTCAATTGGAAAGATTCCTCTCCATCAAAATCTACACAGTTGTCAGATGCTGTAAGCAATACCTGTGTATTTACCACTGATACACACACACACACACACACACACACACACACACACACACACACGCACACACACACACACACAGAGTCCGAAGGGGTCGAACTGGGAGCATGTGAGTCATCATCCCACGTTGGAGTAAAGTAAAAAAAACAAAAACAAACATTCAAACTGCAGCTAAAGCACAAACGAGTCCTGTGTTTTAGTGTGTAATTACAAATCAATGTGATAAATAGGCTTCACCAAGACCAAAGAGATGACTGAAGCTGTAGTAAAGAATCACAGTTCACTCCAGTAATTGTAATAGAATAGTCCAATCCAAATATTTAACCTAAATGACTCTTAAAATCAGAGTTAAATCAAATGTTACTACCCGATAAGACATGTCAGTCTACTTCATATAGTTTTAGGAGTGTTTGCGTTGACATGTCAAGAGTTGTTGTTGCTCTAAATGATGAATGACTTTCTTTATCGCAGTGCTGTTCATTCAGATGTTCCTGAAATTGGTTAACTAATAGAACTCATCACTCAGCACACAACAACGCCACATTCCCCGGCTTAACTCCCACACTAATCCCATGTCCCAAGGCGCACGCGTGGTTTCTGAGTTGCTAAAAAAGTAATGAATGCATGAAACAGACTGACAGAGAAGACACATGGACTCAAATTGTTCTGGAGAATAATGATGATTGTTTTTCAACGCTGCACCATCTAAATTACCTCAGAATCAAGAAGCAAACAAGCATCTCATGCCTGAGTATAATTTGTGGGCCTGTAATGAACTTGTTGCTATTTTCGCATGGAAACAGTTTTTAATTAAATGTGGCTTTGCAGAAAGCACAAAAGTCAGACGTGTTTTTGCAATCTCTAGGAAATGTCCCAAGGTTATAGAAATAAATTTATTGTGGAGGGTGAAGGAAAAAAAAAGTTAGCTATTTATTTTAAGACGATAAGACTAAATACATTTTTGTGGGGGTAAATCTATCAAGACTTTATAGTCAGTTTTGTGGCCATGCTATTTCATTTTTAAATCCTTTTTAAAGCTAATTAACTTGGAGCAGTTAGTCGCAGTGTTCATCAATCCTGCTCATGGGCGCTCTCCATCACCTGATTTAATCTCTTGGTTTGTGGATTCCTCACGACTCAGATTATTTTCTTTTCCTCGATTGAAAGAATTGACGGATGTCCTCCAGATGAAGTGCTTCCGCGACTTCTCAGAGACTCCACACAGACGCCAGGAGGACGACTCGTGCAACAATGAAGAGAGAGAGTTCAGATAGTCAATCTTTTTTAAAGTGGATGTAAACAGCTCTCAGAGACACGCCTGGACTAAAGTGTCAAACTCTTTCATGTTTGGGTTATTTAGCGTCTACTATCACACGCTTCATGTTTTGAACAGTTCTTAATTGGAAAGTATTTTGTTAGTGTGTTTACGTTACGATGACACTAAACACCTCAAAGCTGTTGACCAGTAGGACGTCTGTTAGTTGACATAAATCGCGTTGTTCACTCGCAGTTTCTCTTTCACATGAACAATGAACTTCTTTTAAATTCTGGTTTTAGGTCTGGATTTTTTCATTCCTCTTTTTGCTGCTGTTCCTTCAATCAGTCCGTTTCTTTCTGCAAGGCATAGAGTATTTCTGCATATTTGCTGCAAATCTAGCTTTCAAACCCTGATGGATTTTAAGTCCCAGGCAACAATCATGTATTTCTGTTATAACTGATGTGTACTTTTTTTTTTTTTCCATTAGCCAGCTCATACAAATATAATACATTAGAATTAACAAACACTCCTAACTTCATATACTTGCATACCATAATTTAAGTGACATGTCAGTGAATGTGTATTAATGACACATAATATTTTGAATGACTCAGTTTCTTTTTTTGTTTCCCTTGGGAGAAATTTAGTTCAATTTCAGGGTACTGTTGGATGGATAATAAGAAAATCTGAGTCAATAGAACTTGAAACAAAATCAGAACAAAAGATAAGTATGATAAAATTGCAGGGCCGATAAAACAAATAAAGGAAGAGTATGTGGTATTCGTTCACTCATCACTGTCACAATCATTTCATGCGAGGCTATAGGGGAGCTGTTCATTAATGGAAATGAAAGACAAGAGGAACATTTTGAGATTTATACAGCATCTGCAGAAGAACTGAATTGAATACATTAGGATTTATATTGATATCAGTTTTGTTTATGAATAGAAATATATTTTAGGATTTTAATTGCAAAGTTTAACAGAATATAAAATAACAATATGAAATTTACAGAAGATTTGAGATCTTAAAAAGGCTTCAAAAATAAAATTGAATATTTCAATGAAAAAAAAAGTAGTTAGTAGAATGATAGCAAACTAATTACATGAGATTCCAATATCAGGTCAGGACCAATAATTTAGTTTATTCCAGAAAGAAGATTACAGTTTTCCTCTAAATCTTTTATGAAACTTACAGGAACAAATCTGTTTCACGTATGACATCCATTGTTTCTACATCAGTTGTTTGGTACTGAGCATTTTTAAGCTTAAATGAGAACTCTTCCAAAATCTGGTTTGTGGATTTTCTGTTTCAGGAGGTGGTTTCTACCATCACACAGGCACTGAACTCACTGATGCTTTTCTTTTAAAATTAAAGATATTGTTCCTGCTTTATCTGATTTATCTGCGGAGCTTGTTGAGTTTTTGGGAGATTCTTAGAGTATAATGCCACACATTGTATTCACTGTTCAATCACCTCCCACACAAGGGAGATTCACCTTCATCAGAACATTCTGAATAAATTAAGGATTTGGCTCTATTTTGTCATTTAGAGCATATTACATTTCTAATGATAATATTAGCCTCTCGATCTCGAAAGAAATTAGAACTAAAGCTGAAATTTCCAAACTTCATTTCATGATTATTATGAGTTTCCCTTCTTTAATAATACCAGATTTTCATCAGCTTCTAAATAAAAGACAAATTCAGCAGCCTTCCTCTTACAGACATTTACATCTGTTTCTGAACATTTCCTCATTTGCTATGCTGTATGCATTCTTTTCACATAGGAGCTCTTCAGGTTGGCTGGCTTTACGCTGCTTCCTCTCCTTCCTGCTCTTCTTCATCAAGCTGGACTCTTTGCATTCAACAGAGACTCTCAGCCTCTCTTCAACGGAGCATGGAGGCCCCGTTGAAGAGGTGATTTACTCAACTCTGTTCTCTAGAGCAGAGAGACGGTGATGAAGAGAGCTGATCTTGTTTGCCTTGTCGAGATTCCACTTCAGTTTTCTGTTCTTGACATCAGTGGCAGACAGCTTCCTCTGCATGGTATATTCTTTTGTCGGTCTTCTGTGCCACATCTTTCCTTAACAGCCATTTTCAATGCTGCAGGAGTTGCTTTTTGTCCCTGTCACCATCAATCCTGTAAAACCTTTAGGTATCATGGTAAAGGGATTGCATTACCAAATTGAAAGTAACACTAAATGGAAAGTTGAATCAGGTATTTATTTCATCAGCCATTATTCATTCATGTGAATATTTGACAGGATGATAAGAACTAGTTGTACTCTTGGCAAATATTCGAAAGTGGTACCATTTTTTTTTCATAATGCTCTAAACATATGCTGCATCTTTACTTCCTACTTGAGATGCTAATAGCAAATGAACTTTCACTCTGCAAAAGACTCAACATTTTTTTTTTTTTTAATGATTTTAGCCTTTTTTTTCAGGTTTAAAAAAACAGAATTACTGGCAGGTCTGATATATCCTTTGAGGAAACTCCAAAAAAAAAAAAAAAATGGGTCTGAAGAATTTTCTGTCCACATCAACATCACAATTGAATTTCCATCCTTTCTTGTACTATACATTTGTTTTACAGAAGGTAAAGACACAAAGTCTTAGGATACAGGAAATCTTGTGCTCGAGTAAAGTGGCATACAGCGAAGCCCATAGGTGTGATTCTTTCAGTTCAATATAGTTTTCCTTTTCTCACTCAAGACATGGGGGACTTAATCTACCCATTCTATCTTGCTCCGCTTTCCTGGGACTCAGTACTTATTCAGGTGGGCTGTGAACTGAAAATGTTACCGTTAAAAGCAAAAGCATGCAAGTGCTTTAAGTCTATATTGCTGCCTCTTTTAAATTGCTACTTATGTGAACAACTAAGATTGTGAGAGATCTTTACCAATATAACTATTAGTGTGTGAATGTGAACCCTTTTATATCAGGTAAGATATAGCAGGAAAAAACATATTTGATTGTGTCAATTTGTAACTGTTGTTTGGCGTGAGCAGCACGATGTTTTTACTGACTCTCTTGACAGTCATTACTTGGACTGTTGTAAATCTTTCGTTTGAATAAATGGCTGAGGGGTGTGCTTGTAGCAGCTGTCGAAGATCCATTTTAAGTATTGCTTTCAAGAAGTCGATGCACTCCAGTCCTTTGACAACTTCTTCATCCACATTGACCTTAATGTGAGACAATAACCATCAATGGGAAAATCAATACCGGTCTGTTTTCAAAGGCAACTACAATCTAACCATTTGGAGGTCATCCAGGAGGCGGAGTGTGTAGGATCATTTCAGTTTTTTCTATTTCATTAGCTTGTTTGACTGATGGTTTGAAATGTGTGAAGTGTAGGAAAGCATCACATTGGAAATAACCTTGGTGGGGCAATAAATGATGAGAAAATAATTTTCCACAACAGTACAGGGAGAGATTGTCATGCTGTGACTTGCCACTGATTATTATTAGTGCGGTCAAAATACAAATTTTCTTTCAAAATCACTCTCACCTCTTTCCACCATGTGAACCCAGAAGTAGATGAGACTTGGGGTGCATTGACATTAAGTACTTTTAGTCTGTATTATGTGCTGAGTCTCCTTAATTTAACTAACTGCTGGTGTTTATGTTGCCTTTATGTTCCTTGTCTGAGGATTCTGAGTCCACACAACAGCTAATAAAAATGTACACTAAAACCAAATTATTCACTATATCAAGCATTGAAATGCACTTCTAGATACTACACGTGAGAAGAAGCTTCATTCTGCTTAGGACCATTACTTCACTTTTAAATGCATTTATCGTGTATATTTTGTGCTAAACAATGGTAAAATGCTTGGTTTTATACTTTTTGTATTCAAAGCTTAGCTACGCTTGACTATAAAGACCAGGGCACAGATTCTACAATCTGATTAAGGTGGGAACGTTAACTACACAGATTCAATAATGTGTAATGCTATTGAGGAAAAAATAAGGTAGTTTCGAAGCACAAAAAAAGCCATCCTTTATTATATGTCTTGAACAGAAATCTCGGTTTATGGGCTGATCTTGACACTCACATCCGCTATCTCATGACGGATGCCTTTTAAAAGCAGGCGACTGAGTCAAGTGTCCTTGTCTGCGCGCCTAAATCAGACGCAGAAGTGTATGATGGCAGTTTCCTATAGTAAGGTTAGCTGTATGAAATGTGAAGGTTTAAGGGCAAACATTTAATGTGAATAAACTACGGTAAACTGAAGTAAACATATGTGAAAATCGAATTTGTCTTTCAGCTGCTCCCTTCGAGAGGTTACGGCAGGGGTGTTGATCTCATTTCACTTCAGGGGCCACATACAGAGTAAGTCTCATCTCAAGTCAAGCCAAAGTTAAAGCGATCCACAGTCTATGTTTTCAAGTTACAATGGATCGTTTGTTTACATTGTATTGGCATCCAGCGGAAATGGAAGAGTGTTTAGTTGTGCTAACATATTTATATGGTGCAAAAGTACTGGCACATTTTACATGTTATAGCAAAATAGCTCAACGAAACACACACTGGACTCTAGTGTAATTCACACTAAACTGCTGCACTAAATACAACATAATGCACATTGTGGGAGGATTTTTTTTATTTTTTGTTAAAAACTCATTGACAATCTTTGAAATGTTTCTTCTTCTTCTTCCAGGAATTTCCCATTAGGGATTCCCACACAGGATGGTCTTCCTCTAATACCCTCTGTCTCCTGTATCCTCCTTTTGCATATCAAATGTCAAAACTTTGAAAGGTATTCCTTTGCTATGCAAATGAAATAGGATAAACTGCAGTTGTACCATGTTTCTTCTGTCTGATAGATCCTGTGTTCAGGGCCGCTCGCAGCTCTCTGGTCCATGCTGCACACAGACTTCATTTGAACTCAAATCAAACCAGACTTCTCTTACTAGTGTACAGAGACATGCTTTCCAAGTGGCCGCAGTCTGCTTGTTTGGTGCACATCAGGATGCAAATGGAGAACTCTACATATCAATAAATGGACTGCACCTACACAACAATTGTGCAAAGGTTCGTTTCAGCCTTACCAAACATGTTTTGATTCATAGCTCCACTCCATGCAAATAGATGAGAGATTCAGTTTGAACAACCGTGTGCAAACCGAACACGAACCTGATCATGAAATATGAAACCTACCAGGTGTGTTCAGCAACGTATGGAGCAGAATATCTGACAGCAGGAGAAAAATTGTGCTTTAAGCTGTGCAACCTCCTGGTCCGTCCTTTCCCATCCATCGTGATAAAGAGTTTTTGAGTTCCTCCTGGTCAACTGTGACCCTCATAGTTCTGTAAGTGTGTCCCAAGGGTCTGTGTCTTTACTTTGCTGTAGCTCACAGTCTACCACTACTGCTCAAGCATACAGTATACAACAACGCTGGCATCAGAGGTCAGGCAGAAGAAGAATAAATGGAAGCTAGACATGTCCTTACTGTGTCTCAACTTTTTGTCCCCAGTCCACATTAGCCTTTGTTAAATCCCCCCTGCTGTCACACTGATCTGTGGAAAAGGTGGAAGTAAAGAATGACACTGCCTTAGTTCTGAATTTAAGTCAGTTTTATTGCACCAATTAAAACACAAGCTTCATATAGTCCTTTACAGTCAGGTAGGACATAAATAGGAACGGATTTGTTCCAAGTGAGCAAGCGTTGATGAAACTGGGAAGGAAGAAACTCCTTTTCTAATGAACAAAATTTCATCAAAACTAACAGGTGCCAGCTCCCTGCTCACACAAGTTGGGGCCAGAGCATTGTAAATAAAGGACAGAAATGCATTAAAATGATTGGACAGAACTACTAATAAATGAACAAGTGGTATTTAGGTAATTTGGTTGATTTGTCTGGAACGAAACAAAGATTAAGGAGCCTAAATATAGCCTTAGATTTAGCCTGAGTAAGCAGTAAGAAATGACATTTTCAAGGGCCATATTATCATTTCTGATGTTGATAAAGAGTTTACAGGGAGACTGCACACCTAAACATCACACGTGAGGAAAAGCCAAACTAGTTTGCTTGATCCTGCTTAATTGCAGAAGATAAATTATGCATTTGGAACAGCGCTTCATGGTGGCTTACAACCAGTGACAATTGTCCCTTGGATACGGCGTTAATAATATAAGACATCATTTATTGCCCACAGTGGGCGTGATAAATAGGTCAACTCTAACAGCAAGAAAACATGCTGTCATGGGAACTTGTGCATAAATCATTAAAGACGATATTTGCTGGCAGTGGCATGTGCGCACTGAGAGGATTGTAAGCTGGACATCCTCAACACAATTCTCCTATTTCACGACGTCGAACCGTATTTAATACTCGGCCTTGTTGTGAACCCGATGCAATGACAAAACAGACTGCCTGGCTCACTTTACTTTTGGGCTTCTCTCTTATTTATGGGTCTAATTGCTCGCCCCGCTTTTCTCACTGTGAGATGAAATGTTTGCACTTGTGGGCCCTGATGTTGTGCTGGCAAACTCAATTCGGATGGATGAGGCCAGAAGTAAAGAAAAACAGAAGAGAGCAATAACTTGTGATATATTCATTACTCTTGGGCTTTTCTTTCTCAGAAGGTCTACTTTAGAATGGCACACTCAGCAGTGTGTCTACACTCGCTGTTTAATGTCATCAGGCCAGTGAATCAATTATCTCTAATCAGATGTGCAAATAAATATAACAGTAAGGCGTGGCTGGTACCTGGCTTGCTCAGTAATACATTTTGAATTGATATGAAATAATTGAAAATTACTCTATAATCATTCAGTATTACATAGTGGTCTGCAATCAAAGAACGAAATAAAGTAATATGATGGAAAAATGAATCAACTAAAGTTAACAAAAAAAAAAAGCTTGCAGGACTAATAAAGTTGCTGTGTGAGTACTTGTACAGTTTTAGGAGACGCAGTAGAGTAGAAATAGTACCAATACTGTAGTTTGAGTAGTAGTACAGATTTAGTCGGGTTAGTACAATAGTACAAGAAGTGTAGTAGCAGGATTGTTGTACGAGTGTCATAGTTGCTGTAGTGCAACAGTAATTACAGCAGCAAGATTTCACTAGTGGTACAAGTGGTAAAGTTGTAGTACAGTGATAATGGTAGTTGTGTGAGTATATTAGCCCTGTACAAGTGTTGTTGTGGTGTTACACCAGTGGAGAAATTATGATAGTATTGCATCAATGCTACAGTATAATATTTTATTTTCCACCCCAATAGACAAATATAAGTCAAGTTTTTGCTGAAGAGTGCATGATGTTATAAGTCTTTACTTAAATAAAACTTCCAAATGAGTTTTTCAAATCCCCAGCTATGTCAAAAATGCAATCAGAGGTAGTGCAAGTTTAGTAGCGGAAGCTAGTTGTTTTTTTGGTTGTTCTTTTTTTTCAGTTTTTTGCCTACATAAAGGCCATTAGTGGCTCATGCCCACCAGTAGTGTTGTGAAAAATAATATTCCGAAGTTCATTTCTCATGTTTCTTTTAAATTTCAATGCCTAACCCTCCATCTCTAATATGTGAAGAGATGCAAGTCTATTAGTGACTTTACATTTTTTAAGTTCTATCGATTCAACTACTGACAAAATAATCTCTTACTGCCAGTTGATCTTCATTCATTTCTACTGATTGACAATGTTAGACCAGAATCTCGATTCACATACTTTTCATACATTCTGAGTTTTCAAAGCCACAATAATGAATAATTAATCGAGCAATTAATTGATGCATGTCTGTCTAATTTTAACTGCTTTACTGATTATGTCTTGAAAATGTGTGCTTCATCACATTGTAAATGATTATATACCTATTAATCTATTGTAATTAACCAATCAGCCATTTATTAATTAATTAATAACGTGGCTGACAAACCCCACCCTGTGCACTGGATAAAAACAATGATCTGAAGATGGAGAAGGAGCAAAAGCTCCCATCACACGAGAAATGTCAACACTCTCAAGGGTATGGAGATGAGGGCTGACTGGCAGGCTCATCGCTGACTGGCAATCAATGTCTCTGTGCTCCGAACACAATGTACATGATTTTTTTGTCAAGACCCAACAGAGGATGTTCCTCCTGCCGCAAAGAAAGAGCTGCAACATGTCAGTGGAATAACTGAGGTGGTTGTTGGCTGATGGCCGCGCTCGGGGTGATGGCAAGCCACAGGGAAAAGCTGATTCCTTTTGACATCTTCCAGCGAAACGACTCCAACGACTGCCTCTTTGACATTTCTGGTGCATTAGTGTCAGCGGAACCACCTGCAACTGCTGCTGCAGTTTTTCACACAGTCAAAAGAAGAAAGTCTTCACCGTCTATCTCAAAGACGAAGCCATTTTTAAAACAAGTACTGTGGATAGATGAAGTCAAAATTGAGCAATTTGCCAACAATCATGAAGGCTAGCTTAGAGAATTGAAATGCGATAGTACACTGAAAATCCTTTGGCTTCTCTCGGACTGTTGTCAATAAATATACTTTAGGCTTTGGCATAATCGTCCAGTATTGATGCTGCTGCTCTCACTGTTCTTCCTGCAAACTCATTCACTTGATTTTTTTTTCTCTCCGTTACAGATAGTAACCCAGATTTTATTGCAAAGTCCTTCATGTTTATCAAAGACCATCTGAATTTATGCAAGAGAGTGTCTTGTAATCCTTCTTATTCATATGCCACTAAAAGGCAGAATTATCTTGAAATGTGCCTTTTGAAAGAATTCTGTATTTACCTCCGGCATGGTTTTTCTTGTTTGATGAAATAAGTTGCCTCCAGTAATCTTATCCAGTTCAGATTCCCTCAGCTGTGCATTTTCACTGCAGTGTTTTGGTTATATGGGTGTAACATCTGAATTTCATTGCATAACTTCTCTATTTCTTCTTCTTTCTTCCAAAATCGTAATCATAAATTGAAAAATGTAAGGGAATATATGAGTATGTAATCATGCAAAAGCACATACGGTAATTATTTTCTATTATATTTGAAATTATAGGAAAGAAAGACTATTGTTACAAAAATGTATAGGTCCAATAGTAAAGCATATTTAAGGTAATTTTGTTTGCATTATGGTGTTCAATAGAAATCCATTGAGTAAAATATCCACTTGTGATTACGTTTAAAGTAGAAATTGTAAAATATATGTAATTTGAATGACATATTACAGTCACTATCTTGGCGGACAGGCCCCATGAAGGGTTAAGAGTGACTAAAAGTCAAAGGCGTAATGGTAACTCACTAACTGAATATAATTTATCTGGCTGCTCATCAAAGAAAAAAGACAAAAAAGACAAGAAGTACTTTAGGTTGTAATAAAAAAAAAAAGTGGGGGGTTTTCTAGGATAGGAACATCCACTTTTATTCTCCCATTATCCTCCTGTTGAGTGAGGAAAGCCTCCTGCAAATAAAACAATCTTATTCTAAAATCCGGCACCAAGCCAAGCACAATGTCTGCTGGCACTGCCAGCACTTATAGGATTCGAGCTATTTATTTAGCTTCTTTTCATGTTTGGCACACTGGAGAGAAAGAGAGAATTCGTTCAAGACGGGCAAAGGAAGCTGACTCTTCAAACATGGCAATTAACCTGCGGCAAAAGATTTTTGGTGCAGAATTTGGATTAGCTAGAAACTGAAGTTAAACTCCATTGCCGCTGGTTGCTGGCTTTGCTTTGACGGAGGGGAAGCAGAAGGCCTAATTATAGAGCAGATGTAAATGGCTTTAACAACGACCTGAACGGCACGTTAGTACAAGAAAGAAAGTTTTGCTCAGTCATAACAGTGACTCAAACAGGGAAAGCAATTAATTTGAGCGGGTGTAAAAGATCTCTCAAGTGCAGCTCTGAGGTCAGCTGTTCCTGTCATGATACTTTAGTCATCACTTGATTACCATATAGCCAGCAGCAAAGCTTCTCTACACAAAAACATCACTGCTAACAAAAAGGAAATAATAAGAAGTGCAATCCTGGGACTCAGTGTATATGGTGTTAGAGACTGTAGTAAATTATAGTCGAGCAAGGCGTTCGATTTAAAACCACCTCGGGCACATTCACTTCACTCTCTGCTTCTCTGGTGCTTTAGCATCGACTACAAGCTAATTTATTGTATGACAACCACCCTGGCTGCCTGGTGTGCATTACTGTAATAAACAATGCAAGTTGAAAGTAAACTAAGGACACCTTTACCTGCCTTGATTAATGATGTTGCTTCTGTTCAGCGTTGAGCATCTGGTTCCTTAAACAAGCCGCTCACCCGTGGGGGTCGTGGATCAACATGTGAGGCAGGTGACGGCAGGTCAGAGGGCACATGTACACGGCAGGGCGTCACGCTCGGCAAGGGCCCGACTCTGAACTGCTATTTCCCCGGTGAACAACACTGTCATTAACCTTCAGTCATGGATATCTGATGTCAAAGCCCAGTGGAGCAGTAACTAATTTGCTTAATAACAGACCCTATCTCAGAATGAGGGATGGAAATAGGAAGTCAATCAGCAAAGAACAGAGGGTGAGCATATCCTTGGCTCATTAACACAAGGAATGATGTGTGTGTGTGTGTGTGTGTGTGTGTGTGTGTGTGTGTATTTGTGGGCTAATTTATTGCAGGAAACTTAAAAAAAAAGTCTGAAATACTGTCTTAAAAACCCTTGTTATGTGTGATTGAAACAGCTAATATTACACGGGGCAGCTGAAACTTCAAGGATATTATTTGGTCCTTTATTGTAATTTTAAAATGTCAGAGGGGCTTCGTATGTCAAACATATTTTCCTTTGTTATTGTTATTTGATACCAGGTTCAAGATTTGTACTGTCACTTTACTAATAAGCCAGATTTGCAAGTGGCGCGCCGTCTCGCTGCAGCAGAAAGCATATAGCCGTGGTTTGTCACAGACAGACGCAGACATTACTCATCAGCCCAATCTGCCTCTGATGCCTGATGAATTGGCAGGCCACAGTGGAGATGGCAGGCAGGCAGCCACAGAGCAGCAATTATCAATCACACATGCTGTTGGATTGCGCTCATATTTCATGCCGCCATTGTCAAATGGGATGGATGTCACGCTGGTGGATTGATATGCAGTAAAAATCTCAGTTCGCCGTCTTATTCATCTTCAAGTAAATCTCTGGCCTGCTTGTGTTTGGGCTTCCAAAATAAGAAAGCTGTTTTGTTTTCCTTTGACAAACGTCATGTGAAACATGACGTGCGACAGTATCACTTATATTGACCGCCTCAAACCAAACCATTTGTTCTGCCAGCCTCTATATTAAACTATTGCACTTTGCCACCTCAGAGAGGTTCTGAATGCCACTTGTCTTCCTGAACCGACTGTTAAGTCTGACGGCAAGCGGATTAGTATATTATCATGTGCTATGAAAGACAAAATGGGGGAATGCTTTGAGGTAAATTACCACCCTAAAATAGTGTAATTTGATCCTCATTTCAATTAGTGGAGTAACACTTGGGTGTGCATGAGAAGTTAATGGTGTCGGTGAATCTATTTCTTCATTAAACACACATAATGAAGGCCAAATGAGCAATCAGAGGCGGCATGCTAGATGGCTCAAAGTGTTACTGACATCAAATAGGAGAGATGGTAAGTGATAAGAGAGCAGGTACAGCAGAGGCAGGGGGGCTTTAATTACATTTCTGAGAAGTAGACAGCATCAAAAGCACTAGCCTAAGTATATTATGAACCTTTAAATGATTTTGATATTGAATTTGAGTGGCTTTTTAGAGCTACATAAGAGACACCAGCTTTAACAGCCAGTTCCCCTTCACATTAACAGAATAGATATCTGTTCCCGTCCTTACCTGACATTGAATGAACTAAATATACAAGCAACGTGATCATAGCTGGAGAGCATAAGAAAACTTTAAGTGATAGATGTGAGCGTAAGGAAATGTGTCAGAAGCACTCATGGAAAAAGTAATGGGATGGCAGTGAACAGGGAATAACTGACAAATAGTCCTTATCATTTGTCTGTTACTTTCTCCTTGTTATACAGAGCTGGGAATAAGAAAAAATGTGTTCAAAGGTTACACAAAAAGAGTACACAGGCAAAAATAAATCAATCCACTTTGTGGTGTTGAACCAGAAAAAGAAAAACCTCAGGCGGACTGAAAATGTGGCGGCAAAAATAATAATTCAGTAACGCCATTTAATGATAATGATCAGCATTATTCAGTTTTACTCCAGTTAATTTAGTCACACCTGAGGGGGGATTATTAAACCATAGCAAAGATTGTTCACCAGCACCAAATCTCAGCATATTAACATTTAGAGCACATTTTGCAGGAGTTACTGTGCTGCTCCACTAATATCAAGAATCATCAGAAAGTTTTTGGTGTGCCAGGACATCATCAACATGTAATAATCATCTTACCACTCCAGTACCTTATAGACTTCATGCAAGAAACTTCCTTTCGTTCTGTCAAAAAAAGTAATGAGTTGAACAATTACTCACTGATTTTTCTTTGTTGCTGATTTGACATCATTCATTTACAGCTGAATACAGTTTGATTACACCAAGTTATGGGCTTATTATGGAAGGAAATCCACAGCTATGTGAGCATCAAACAGCATGTACTCCCAGGGGAGTTGTTTTCTCATGTTCTCACTTCCTGTGACCCTTGAATAATGAGCGCATTAAACGTATTATAGAGTCAGGGTGAAGATCTTAATAGATTCTGGACATTTAACATTTCACTTCCATGCAGGGACGCCTTAAACTTTTACTTTGCTTTGATATTTTAATCTCTCATTTGAGCCACTGCCTCAGCTGGATCATTCCTTACACTCCCAGTGACATTTCAGATCTGCTGCCTGCACAATGGGATGAAAGAACCGCTGCTCTGATACTTCTCCATCAAAGAAGGAGAGCCGATTCACTAAAGACTACATGCACTCACGGTGTTTCATTATGTTGTCCTAATGAGTCAGGCTCCGACTATAAATTATGTGCAGTGGAAAAGCAACCGAAAGTATAAATGTTATCACTCAGTCCTGAATGAAATGTTAACAAGGTCTTTTCATTCTAATCCTTTGGATTGTCACACATTGAAACTTTGCGTGCACAATCCCATAATACAGCAGTTTTCTTTAATTCTGTCACAAGTTGGTTGCACTTACATGTTGATTAAAGGAAAATGTTCAAGGAGCTCATCATTAAATTCTCGGCAGCAACGTGAAGAGCAGTGTTGATTTTTCATGTAAGCAAGGGCATGAGCGTAGCCTTTTTAAGGTCAGTAAGATTATCTTCATTTCAGCACATTTGTACTTATTGCTGATTTGTGTTGCGTCTGTTTATTTAATGAGGTTTAATTCACATTGTAATAAGGGACAGTCATTTTGGATAGCTGCTTCAAGATGGTTCAGTTAGTGTACTTTTGAGTGAAACTTAGTTTCTGTGGGTGAATAAATTCTGCTGCGATAAGTGCTATTGAGCTTTTCTAAAGATCCCTCTTTACAGTTATTCTTGAATGTCAAGAATCTGCTCATGAAGTATAAGTTTAGATGCCAAACCATCTACAACTGAAATTTTTTTGTAAAGAAGATGGAAGAATATCCCTGATTTGAGTTTGAGCTTTGGATATTTTCTATTCAGGGTTTAGACATTCCTCCTGTTCATACTGTACATATATTTTCTCTGTGCACTCAGACGTCCCTGCAGTCCATAAACATGCATTTGAGGTTCATTGGTGACTTTAGGTGAAGATGCATTGTTTTCATGTTTCGATTTTTCAGAAAATATTTGGCGGTTTATATGACAAAGTATTGAAAATTATGTCAGTTTTAGTAAGTCAAGCCATGAGTTGATGCTGTTGGTTGTTTTTGTAATGAAACCGAGAACAATACCAAGTTGGATTGCTATTACAGTGACTCTCGACCATCATACTACCAAGTCCCAGGTGAATATCGAATGAGAATCATGCCATTCTGGAGGCAAACATTGTTGTTATTGTCCATCTAATTGCACATGTGCAGAAAAACTTTTTTCTGTGGCTGTGATACACATGCACAGTAACAGCATTTTATTAGGGTCTCCGAGCATCTTTGTCACGTAAACAGACACACAAAACGCAACAAAAGTTTTCTGTTTTCACTTAAACACCTTGTTTGGATAAACAAGGCCTAAAATGACCTTCAGCTTTACCTTAGACTGGTTATATCTCCATCACCTCACAACCCCAGTTTGAATAAAACAATACAGAATACAGGGGAATGGATGTTACCACTCAAGCTTGGGTTGCAATCCAAATATCACCCTTGAAAATAATAATGTAACATTTAATCTAATGGGACGGACTGAATCTGCTTCCGCTTGCAGTTTCAAAGAGTTATAATGCAAATTTCAACTTATCATATGATATAAAAAGGGACTTATGATGTAGTGTAGGTATACCTGACCCATAGTTGAACCATAAATCCTCATGCTTTTGTTGTCTGACAGAACAAGAAAAGAAAGAAATGTGATTATGTTCAAGATGTTTTGTTTTGAAGTCGACTTATGTGAAATCAGTGTGGAACAAAACTGTGTGTTTCCCGTAGATTTAATCTGATCCGATCCTCGATGTTATAATCTAAATACATTTTGTGCAAAGAGCACAAAAGAGCCTTTTGAAATGTGTCTAATAGAATAAGAATATGTGGTAGATACATAAATGCAGCAAAAATGAGCCGGTCCTTCTTCGTATGTTAAAACCATGTTAAAAAATAAGATAAAGAGCACTTAATCACATGGAAATAAATGTGGTATCGATGTCTGGTTGAACATTACCTCGATGTTGTATCTTTTCTGTTGTATAAGTTAGGAAGTGTTCCCCTCCTTCCCCTTGTGCTTCTTATTTCAACCCTCATTCTCCTATCAGCAGCGCCTCAGTGCTAACATAATTTGGAATGGCATTGGAGCATCTTTCACATTAATGTTAAATCATCCATTTGATTGCAATTGACATAATTGAAAATGGTTCTATTAGGTCTTTCCAAAATAACAATTAAGAGCAGCGAACCCACAGGCAACTGCAGAAAATCAAACCGCAACAGAGGGCAGAGGAAAATGATGAGGAAGAAGCAGAGAGAAAGAAAAGAGAAAAGCTTTCTTTTTCTTTTTCTTTTTTTCTTTTTTTGCAGGGCCAGCCAAGCAGCAATTGCTCTGCACAGTTGAGCAGTGGAGATAAGCCACAAAGCAGATGCCTGCATATCAAGTGCTTGCCTTAGTTGCCACATTTCCAATAGCTGACTCACAGCTTAGATTCGGGGTGGACAGGAGTGCACGTCTGCGAGTCTACTGTAGTTCTTCCCGCGCATGTGGCAGTTTGGCGTCTGAGTATTTGTGGGATTAGAAGGTGTTCGAGACAAAGGGAAAACCTCTTTGAGAGGGTCATGGTCTGCTTATTACTTTTGCTCAGCCTCTGCGACAGGAACAGAGCGGGAGGCATCGATCATGTGTGGCTCTGTGACCGCAGCAGCTATTCGAGATGCTTGAGGAGACACATCAGTGCTCCGCTGCTAACATTAATGATTAAGAGCTGATTGAAAACGGGAGAGCCCGTAGCTCCTCGTGCCAGCATGTGTGAAAGGCTTGAATGTTGGCGGTAACATGACAAACAGGTCACAGGGTTTGCATTATGCGTATACACAGAAACAAAACTCAAATCCTACTTTAAAGGCATCGTGCAGATATGGCCCTCCCAGTGCAGCGCTGTAATTTCACTGTGTTTGCCATCCTCGGGTGCACTGACAGTCCTGCAGTATCATGCTCGATAATAGTTTGTGTTTTCACCGTCTGCAGCATTGATGCCTCCAATCATGTTTTCCACCATGTTCAATTTCATCTGGTGTCAACTAGTCTTTGTGAGGCTGATTTCTCTGACACTCCTCTTTAAAAAAGCAAGGCTCCATGGAAGATACACATGGGAGGAAATTAAAAACACAAGTTTGGATTTTTTTTCCTCCACTAAGCAAATTTACCCTGTAAACATCCGTCAGTTGGGGAATAGTAACCAAGAGAATGTAACAAATGTATAAGTGTGGCACCTAATTTGGCAAGTAATTATCAAATACATGTCCTGTGCAAAACGAGTATAAAACGGCACACGTGTGCGTGGAGGTGAAGTGACTGCACAAAAACCTGTAATTATTCTTGCCATGGTATTCGTGTGCCTTGAAGAAATGGGGAGAATCTGAATTGATGAATGCATAAAAGGTTTATAACAGAGCGGACTGATTAGAATGTATGCTAATTATATAGAGTGCGTTTGAGGGTCTGTGAGAATTACAGACATGAAGAAGAGATGGAAGACCAAAGCTATAGCTTTAATAACCAAACATCAGGGCAGCACAGCCAATTAACAGACACTCTGCAGTATTAAATGCCAGAGCACATAAGATAAAAGATTAGCATTAGCACCCAGTGTTATTACTGGATGGAGGCTGTGAGAGTTGAACAAAGTGTCAGTGATTTTTTTCTGTTGCTGATTAGGCAAACGTAAACACCAAGATGAATGTTGTGCGAAAACTACTTATTGATTTTGCCCATCATGAGTCGTGCTCTCCGAGGAACTATTGAACCACTTCTAGGCTTCGCAAAGAAGCAGAGGGATTGGTCTTTAAAGGTCAATGAAGATGATGCATGTTCGGTCGAGTCTACATTGAGACGTTTCAGAGTTACTCCAACTTTTGCAGACCGTGGTAAAACGCTTTTGGAGGCTACTCAACGTGGAACAGACAGAAAGCCTGACCATATGCTATTTGACTTGTTAATTTCTAAGAATGATGACTGAGCATGGTTGATTGTGTTGTAACAGATTCATTCTTCACTTTCATTTTCACAACTGCTAATCACACCAGCTGTCCGTTTTTTGGAGGAATCCTCTCATTTCCCACTGAGGGAAAATTTGACAATGAAAACTGCATAATAGTAGTAAACATCATTTGATACACAAACACAGTAAATATTTTAAATGCAGTAAATGTATGATGGATTTCTTTCTCTGATGATAGTAGATCTGACCTTAACATAACGTAGCTGAGTTATTTTTATCTACTTGAAAATACTTGTACTTTCATTTGGCCAGAGCTCAAATACTTGCAGTACTACATTTAAGCATGGAATACATACAGCTCTTTGACAGAAATCTGTTACAAATAAGGCTGTACAATTATGACAAAAAGGAAAAAAAACAAAACATATTCAGTTCAAGTAACTAAAGTTGTGTTGATTTTAAAACAAGGAAATACAGATTTGGAATTTGAAACTAACACTTAAATGTATGGTAACAAAGACGTGGTAAAACGAATGGCTGCAGTGTTGTGTGGTGCAGCAAACCCAAACAAACAACAACTCAGCTCGAAAGGCATCGTCTCAGCAGGGGAGAAGAGCTGGAACAATTGGTTTCAGCAGGATTTTAAAAGCAGCTCTGACACACTCCACTCAGGTGTCACCAGTCCTGCTGATGAGCTCTTAACTGGCTAATGACCAAGGATCACACAACAACAAAATAACAAAGTATAGACAAATAATTCCTACCAGGGAAAGAGTCCCCAAACTGTCTGTGTGAAATGTAATTAAGTAGGTTGGTAATTTTAAAGCTGCAAGTATTTCCTATTAGAAACATGAATGGAAATCATGGAGAGAGAGCTTGGTTCCTGTAATGGTGTTTACTTGACCGTTTTTTTTCCAAGTCTTCCATCAGTTGTGTTGCTTGTGCGCCTCTTCCCGTTCACTTAACCTTCTATTAATCTGCTTTGATTCAGCTCTCTGAACAAGTAGCACCCTTAGCAACTATCTTCTGTGGCTTGCCATTCCTTGTGGCACTGAATCTTTTCTCTTGACCCTTTAGTAGCTTGAACTGAACTTGACCGAGACATTCATGGTACTCGTGGTTTTTAATCTCCAGCTTGTAGCTACTTTGTTAAAAGCACCTCAAGAACAGAGGATGCCTTTTAATACACACTAATGGGTATAGATACACTTTTTTTTCCCATTTCTTTTGGAATTGCTAACTGCAGTTTAAAATTCACTGTTCAGACTGTGTACATGTATGCAAATACTCATTTTCCAAATATGCAAATAAAAGATTAGCTCAACATTTGTTTCAAATTCATACAAAAGCTTTATCCGTAACATTGTAAAGACAACATTGATGATAGTAAACAAATTTAATTTATCTCATAGATATTATAAATGACATGTCTATTAATTTTGGGATACATTTGAATGTCACACAAACATGAAGACACCCGTCTGTGTCCTTTTCTAATCTGATGCTGAATAATTAAGTTTAAAAGATATATTGCATGGCACATGGTGTACATCACTCTGACATTATCTCCCACTTTGATTAATTCACACATCAACACACAGACAATTTGTAAACAAGCCGAAGCCTGCATGGATTTTTTTTTTCCCTTTTTGATCTGACAGATCAAAATGGATGTGGCTCAGATGGTGGCGCAGATCGTCCTCTAATCCCAAGGTTGCTGCTTCGATCCTGAAGTGCTGAAGTGTCCCTGGGCAACACACTCAACCCCAAGTTGCTTCCAATCGAAGGCAGCTTCAGCACCACTGGCGTGTGTAAGTGGATGTAATAAAGGATAAATGTACCTGACGGTGTTTAACTCTTTGAGACTTCTTAGCACTTCATTCTGAGACAAAATGTGTGCACAGACCAGTGCAAAGTCCTGATTCAAAAATAGAAAAGATGAAATACAACAAAAGTGTAGCCAAAATATACTTTTTTCAACAAAGATCATCTCTCCTTGTGCTGAGCGGCCACAGTCCTGCATGTTTTCAATGCATCCTGCTCCAAAACAACATGAGTCTAAAATGGTTTATACAGCATTTCAAGTAAATATGCATTGCTTTTGTATTTCTGTTTCAGGAAAGATTCACCTTTACACAGCAACATTTTGAAAATGACGTGCCTCTCCGTAGAAACAGCAGAAACGCTGAAAACAATGTAGTATTCATGTTGGGCCATGAGTAGGTGCTGTTGGTTGTTTCTGTGATGAAACCACACACACATGATTGCAGACAAGAATGTGCTATAAATATTAACAAGTCCCGGGAGAATATGGACTGTCAGTCATGCCACTCTGTAGGCTGACATTTTTGTTATTGTCCATCTACGTACATGCACATGTGCAGGAGAACTGCTCATTTAATACAGCCGCTGTGCACATGTGCAGTAGCAGCGTTTTCAGCATCCAAACGGAGATGGAGTCAGGGCGTAAAGTCATGACGGTCTGCAGAAAGCTTGATAATAAACTACTCACTGCAATGACATGTGGAATCGACTACCGTGGAGGGCCAGGGTTCAACCTGGACAGACACGTCATAAGTCCATCACAAGGCAAATAAAGCAGAAAGACAATCACACCCTGACATTTATGATTACGGACAATATAGAGTCAGCAATTAACTTCAAGCACAATTTTTTGGATTGTGGAAAGAAACCTGAGAAACATCAAGGAAATGTATGCACGCATTTGGAATGTCAACACAGAAAGGCCTCCAAACCTGGAGTCAAACTGCGGACATTAACTCAGAGTTCAGATTTTCCACGATTGGTCAAGAGGTAAAATGGCCATTTGTATTTCAAGTTAAAGTTGAGAATCTGTATGAACTCAGATGGTAAAGCCCCACACAGACGCCTAAACTTCACACACAGAAGCAATATATTGTGATTAACCATCGTGTGTAAAGGAAAGCACCTCGATTTGCAGACAGCAAATCAAATTCAGTTCGCAATAGTTAATGTAGCAGGAAATTCATTTTATGGTCCTGGCCTTATCTGCATTTGCTTAATAGAACTATGATTAATGCCATAAAGAATTGAATTGTTTTTATACTGTGTAGATTTTACTGCAACTGTGAATTAAAATCCATTTTTAAGTGTGTACAGAAGAACACCATGTACACTTTCTATTTTAAGTGAACATGCATCCTTCTTTGTTCAATAACATTGAGGGTGTTATTATTATTTTTTTCAAACGTGAGCTTGTGTTTTTATTAGAAGTGTTTATTTGGTGAGGAATGGTACATAGTTTGCTAATGAACAGAGTGAGAGTAACAGATTAATTTGGATGTTGTTCCCTACTGATTTGCAATGAATAATTAGCAGATAAATGACCAGCACAGTTATCAAACTGAACTCTGAAATGTGCACCTTAATCACACGCAGCAGTCAGATCTCAGCAAGAACTAGG
Organism: Parablennius parvicornis; assembly: GCA_900302745.1. Taxonomy (NCBI): domain Eukaryota; kingdom Metazoa; phylum Chordata; class Actinopteri; order Blenniiformes; family Blenniidae; genus Parablennius; species Parablennius parvicornis. Next base: position 1,381 of record OMNM01055184.1, on the reverse strand, counting down.
AATGTTAATGTACTGTTTTCCATTGTCTCCTTTTTTTTTCTTTTTATTCTTTTAGCTTGCTCAATACAAAAAAAAAAAAACCTCCTTGAAGTTGCAGACTGTTCAGCTTTATACTTTACATCAGGTCTTTCAGGAATAATATTCTGTTTCCTAATTAGCCTCTGGTACAAGGACTCATTTCCACCTTTTAATCTCTCAGGTGATTACTCAGAAAACAATTGAAATCCTTTAAATGATGGCGTATTACTGTATTTTAGTCCTAAATTACACAGCAGATCAAAGGTACGACGCTGTGTTATTCGATTCTGGAACATTTTGTGGCTTTCACTCTGACTGTGTGAGTGACAGCAGCAGGGAATCAGAGGGGATTAACTCGGTCTTTAATGTTTCCACCCTGCATGCAAAACAGTTGAGCTTGTCAGTTAAGATTGCATCCACAAAATGCTACAAGGGAGGTCATGAGAGCGAGAGATCAGTGGAATTTAAGCATAGCGTGCGTGTGAAGCTTCTTTGCGTGCATTGTACTTATAATGTGATGTAGTAAATATTGCACGTTAAAAAAAACCCAAAAAATAACAACAACAAAACACAGATGGAGGGATTATAACCATAAATGCTGACTCGTGCTGGTAAATAAAACATGATGCAGTGAATTTATTTGAACTCATATTTGCTACACACTAAAATCCAGAAAACTTATTGGTTCAATTATTTTAATTATTAGCTAATTTTACACATCAAACATTCTTTCTGTTGCTGGAGGTGTAAATATGAGAAAGACACAAAAATGGGTTCAGATTGTAGAAACCACGAGGGATGGTGTAAAGTTAAAGGAGGGAAAACAGCAGCAACTTATGTTTCATCACTGAGAGACAAAGTCTGACATAAAATAAACATAATGTCTCTGGCAAATGTTGAATTCATGTTTTTATATGCATGCAGTATTTTTAGTACAGAGGTGTCTCCACAGCTGGAGAATCAGCTCCACTGAGCCAAAAAGGGCTTAGCTTTTTGGTGCTGCTCAGCCTCTTTTGTTGTGAATTGAAAAGGTTCAACATGAGTGAAGCATTTTGGTTTTTGAAACATGGCCAGGAGAAGCTTTGATCTGCACTCCATGATGAGGTTCTAAAACATTTTCATATTTAACCCTGAGGGGTCACCATAATGCACACAGATATTTGTAGAGATATTTTATTAAGCTATTGCATATAGTTACAAAAATCTAAGTGGAAGAATATTAAAACAGAAGATAAACAACGAATAGGATATCAAATAAATGTTTTTTTTCTTTTTTTATGTGAATGGAAATTTACCAGCTAGCTTTTCTTTCTTTTTGTGTATTAGCAAAGCACAAAAATTACCCACCCCAACTATGTCATAT
>OMNM01055180.1:39889-53844 GCA_900302745.1 Parablennius parvicornis | reverse complement strand
CAGCACTTATAAGGAGCCTATAAAATGAAAAGTAGGTGACCTATTGATCTTGACGTTATTATCCAGTGTCACTTGGGTTGATGAGGGTTTTGAACATTGCAAACCAAGATGAAACATTATCAAAGAGAAATATGCAAATCCTCCCCATTCATCTTGTTTTCATTGTTCAATAATCATTCTCGCAGAGGTTTGATCATTGATTAAGTCTGCATTATATTCTTCTTCATTTCATCCAACAAATAACTTTTCATAGACGTAATTGACAATCATTTAATTTAAGAGTCAAAGATGAGTTGTAAATCTTTGTAAGTATGACTTTATCCAGCTCCATTCATCAGACAATCGCCAGGTCCAGATCTGCTAACTGTCTCATATCTGGAGAGATTAAACAATGGCTTCTCATTTTGAGTTTCACAGCTCAAAACATTAAAACAAGCTTAGCAGACATTTTTAATGTGAAGCCTGAAGTAAAGAAAATATTCACTTCTTCCAACAAAAAGAAGGCAAATCTGTTTTTCATATACGAAAAAAAAAAAGGAACTACAAATGCATGCCTGCATTGAAAGAGCGTCCAAATAGTCATTTTACAGTAAAATATACAGTTTTAAGTCTTACTTTTTAGTCTTTAAGTCTTTTAAGGTTGAGGTGATTTTATCAGCGGGGCAGCTACAGCTGAAGTTTAAACTTTAGTATTGTTTTCTCTGAAAACATCACGGAGTCAAAGACCACGGAGCGGCAAGGTCTCCTCACATAAATAACACTGAAGCTGAAATCTGCAGAAAACACTCACATGTGCACATTCAGCAAACAAACAGCAATCTGTTATTAAAAACGGAACAAAATGCGAAAAAATGTCGATCTGACGGCTGTGTCGCACCATGAGAGCTGTTTATGTGAGAGAAGTTTAGAATCACTGGACTGACACACTCAGTCCTGGCATATATTTTATTTTGTTTCAGAGGTTTCAGAAACATCCTCAATGCAAAAAGGGATACAACTGAATGCTTGTTTTAAAAGTTATAAACAGTGATTCCTGTCAGCACTGTGTTCATCATGCTTGTAAATTATGACTTTTAACATTAATTTATTGTGTATTCCAGTATATTGCAGGAATGTGAAAATTTGTGTGTTGTTATTGTTGCGTCGTGTCCTCACACACACCGAGTGTGTGTCCTGTGAGCTTCTGGGGCTTGTTGTGTTCACGTTGTCCCATGTGACAGGAGCACAGAGTGGCGAGGGAGAAGGGCAGAGCACGCTTGTTATTAGAAAAAGAACATCTGAGGGTGAGGACCTCACTTTGTTCTGCTCGCTGCCCCTCGCCGCCCTCCCAGGCTGCCTTCCCCTGCCCCTCCACTTCATCCCCGGCCCTTCCCTGAGCTGCTCCGGCCTGTCGTCCTGAATAAAGCATCAGCCGCAGGGTGACAGTGCAGCGCCGGGCGCACAGTGAGCAGTGATGAGGTCCAGCCAGGCGTCGCAGGCACCTCACAGGGCAGCCCAGCAGCCTCCTCCAAGGCCCCCAAGAGAGAAAGCATATGGAGGGATGGGGGACTACAACTCCTCACAGCTACACACTTCAAACATGAAGTGTGTGTTGCACAATAAGGCATGACTGGGTAAACAGTGCTTTCATAGAGGGCTCATATTACACCAAATTCTCTTTCTCGTGGTTTTGCTAAATACTAACAGTAATAATCATCCCCATACCTGGAGTGACACCCCAGAAGTGAAGAAAGTCTTTCCTCTCTCTTCTTGGCTTGTTTCAGTTTTTAAAAAGTCTGTTTCTCCAACGAGCCAATCAGAAATCAAGTACTGTAAAGAGTCATTGGGGGTTTAGCCAATCAAGGTAGGCCCTCCCTTTGACTCCTCCCATAAATAGGCAGCTCTGCTATGGCACATGGCACCAGGAGAGGAAGGACTTCCTCCTCTTCCCAAGATGGGCATGTGTGGGCGGAGCCAATCCAGCTCACACAGACACAGCAGATTGTGAATGCAGCTCCTCTGATCCAATATTCAAATGAAGAAAAATCCAGGAAAAAAAATCAACTTTGAATACAAGGTTTTTGGACCAACGAGACCATGTGGAAGAGTTGAAAAGCTGGAGAACATGATGCTTTCAACAGAATATCACAGAAATGGGAAAGAGAAACCAAACTGAGTAATGAAGTTCATAATTTAAACTCATTTATCTGCTGTGGACAATCTTCAAAACTTGAGTCAATTCCAAAAAGAGTTGCACGGTTCACATTTTATGGCTGTAAAAACTAGGCTTAGATAATCATTAACAGTCACCTATCAAGGTAAAAGACCAGATTACAATAATCCCAGATAACCCATCTTTAAGAGCATGCTCGATTTCATTTTTTTTTAAAGTGATTAAAACCAGGTTATTTCAATACAAAAAAATTATATAAGAGAACCAAAGTGTTTTTTGTTTGTTTTTGTTCTTTTGCGCTTTAAGAAGATAAAATAAAACACCGAAATAAGCAACCATGGATATTTAGGCTTCTTTGACTCTAGAGTCATTTTGATTGTTGTTTATTGATTGTTCATTTGATGTTTACTTTTAATTCTCAATGGAAATTTGTTATTTGAGATAAAGGGACAAAATATATAAGTTTGATCTTCTTTCAGCTCCCTTTTATTCAGGAATTTGAAAACCTTTGTTCTGTATTGTATTTTATATTGTACGGTGGATTCCTTAAGCTAAATTAAACTAAACTAGGAACTATTGTGTTGTGTAAAGATGAATCTGGAGGCCTGGAAGTGACGCCAATGCCCCAAACAGGAAGGGTCAGACCAATAAGGGCTCTTTTTCGGATTACTTCACAACTTTCAACAGTTTGTCATTCTGGGGTGAAACGTTTATGTTTCTATTCTACAAGATTCTGAAATTCTATTTGGATTTGTGTAATGCAAATTTAAAGATTCCTCCTAGAACTCCTAAATAGGTTGTGGATACCTCTTCATCCATCTGAGCTCATCCAGCAGGTGAAAACAGCTTTTAAAGCTTCTTTTCAGAACTTTCTTTAACTTGTGCAATACAACAAGGACTCTGTGTTGACGAAGATGCTTTAAGAGGATATCACCACAAGGGGGAGCCAAAGCTTTAACTTTAGGACAATGCAACGCCAAAACGAGAATCAACCTGTGCTTGGTTAAAAGAGTATACGTACGCGCACGCACGCACGCACACACACAGATTGTGGGCCAATCAGCTGAAACGAAGTGTGTAATCAGAGTCATAAAGTTATCTCTTCATGATTATTAAAAAACAAAAGCATCATGCTGGGTCAATTTCCTCTGAGAAAAAAAAAAGAAGGTTGTTTTGAGGCTCACAGGTCCATGTGTGTAACGTGTGTGGTTATGCCATCGCTCAGGAGATGATGGAGGCACAGGCTGCTGTTACCAACCACCTCATCTGAAAACACACAGCTGCAGTGCTAATCCAAAGCAACATCATTTTCCTTGCTAAAACTCGACTTTTCTTTTCATTGGACTATAAAAGGTTGAAAGCCATCCAGGCATTAACATACACGCTGACTCGCAGCCGAGGTGGTTGTGTAATCACATCGGCTGGTTGCTTAATACACGTTTGCGGAACAAAAACACGTCCGAAACATTCACATGAACAGAGCTCCAGCGTTGTGACATTTATGTGTTTAGAAAGACATCCTCAAAAAAGAGAAGGAGAAGATGGACACACATGGACAGTCGCTGCTCAGAGAGAGGACAACCTGGGGGGTAAAGCCATAATGGGAGCTTAAGTTAAATACGTATTAGCATCTATTAGCATCAAGTAGCATTTTACCTTAGTATCTACTGTTGTGGTCTTTCATTTTCCAACACAGTCCATGTAAACCAAACAAACAGGCTGCCGGTTGCAGCAGCAGTGTCCGGTATTGATCGCAGGCCAACGAGCACCAACCGGGCCGTCCGGTGAATGATGCACAAGGTGCAACGTTACGGCCACAGATTAGAGCCATGACCACCGATTTTACTAACGATTCTCCCACGATGCAATCTGCCATCTCCGAGAGCTGAAATTGCCCAGTCTGGCAAAGACTGAACGCAGAGGGAAAGAGCATAAAGATGAAACCAAGGGAAGCGTTTACAGTAGTAAAAAACCAGGGGCCCTCAAATAGAGTCCTGTGGAACCTCTTTGTCAAAGGTGGATTCTTTCTGTCAGAGGAGAGTTGAACCCTTCTAACCCTCGAGAACAGGAGGCTGTGAGGAGGTGGTCTGGACCCCCGGCTGGGTCTTTCTCTCCTCTGGTTTTCTCCTGGAACTGCAACTTCGTCCCAAAGTCCAAAACACGCTGGCTGAGCTGTTGACTGTCTCTCGGTGTTTGTCCTGTGACTGTTGACCTGTCCAGGTGTAACCTGCCTCTCTAGGAACGACTCCTGAGCCCTGTGACCATAAACTGGATAATCACAGCAAACAGGGCAAAAGTCATGTCACCACTAGAGTCATCAGCTCAGAGATTTAACAAACTGCAGGTTTTGAAATTCTCCAGGATCTCAAGCTCATCCAGAAAGGATTGCATCCGTTTACAAGACACTATGATCCAGGCAAGGGGTTTCAGGACACTAGAAGTTTAGAAGAAGATTCCAACAGGACGACGTTGGAGGGCAGAAAAGGAGAAACCAACATCCAGCAATGCAGGAATTTGATCAAGAAACCCTCCAACTACCAAGTGATGAGAGTCGAGAAGAAAAGTCCTCCAGGAAGCACATATGGATGTTGAAATAAACTATATGAGGACCATCATAGACATATTCACTGGTAAAAAGATAACGGTACAAATAAAGTGTGAATAAACTCTTTTCAGAACTGACAGATGATGCAGAGTGCTGCAACATATAAGACAATTTAAAGTGACTAAACAAACATGCTTCTCTTTTTAAACCTATTTTACACAGAGGACTCGGTGGAGAGCAGCAGACACAGACTACCCACTGACCTGCAGGCGTAAAGCTTCGTGTTGCACTGCATTGTACGGCCACTCGGGGGTTAAATAGGTATCTTATATGTAGGTGACCTTTAAATGGTGTCCTTGCTCTGCATTAGGTGGCAGTAGAAGGTATTGGGGGGCCGTTTGCTTTCAATCTAGTTATTTTGACTTTTTGAGTATTTAATATTCAAAGTGTCATTTTCATTTGAACTGAAGACTGATCGCCGTAACTGAACCTTGTTAGCTTGACAAGCTCATTAACTGTACCAACAGTATAACAGACTAATGGAAAGAAGTATATATTTTCTAAAAAAAAGATCACAAACTGTACCTTTAAAAGTGTGTGACATGATTTGTGCATAGTTTTAACAACAGTTCCAGTAAAGAAGCATCATGAATAATTTTTTTTAAAGATGTTATCGTTGGGCTGAATCGAACGGCTGCAGGTTTCACAGAGCCGTGGTTCATTAAGAACCCACCGTATATGGAATTGAAAATAGGGTAGACAGAACATGGCTGCCTCAACTCAGCCCTCAAACTGTCACTTACCCACAATGCTTCATGTTCTGCGGCTTGTCCATGCGGATGGCCAGTTTGATCCTGAGGTCGCTGTCGGCGCATCCTTTAGAAACCGTCATCTTATGGAGCTCCGACTGCTTCGGACTGTTCGGGGTCGGGTGCAGCACAACCTGGGAGACGTCACACAGCAACAGTATGAAGGAGAACAGCTGAAACGACGCGGTCAGAATGAATCAGTGGTTTCCTACCCTCCCCAGCTCCTTGTCCTCCAGAGCCAGCACTCCCGTGCTCTCCGTGAACAGCTTCACCTTCACGGCGGGCAGCGGCTGGGTGGTGGTGAAGTCTCCCTGGGTGCCCCATCTGCCCCAAACACACACCAGACAGACAGAAAGACAAAACAAACACCATGCTTTAATCAGGCTGGTTAGCATTGATATGGCTAACATGGCAGCAATGCTAACTTGGTTCTGCAAACAAATGTGACATTTGCGAAAAGCGCTCTACCGAGTGTAACTCCAGTGTTGTTTTTGGGTTAAATCTGGAGGGAAAATTAACACAAGCACAGCATTAACCTCGATTACTATGTGGATGACAAGGATTTATAAACTCAAACCAGATGATGAACTTGTCTTAAGGACACAGAAGCCTGGATGAGCTGTAATTTTCTGCTTCTGAACTCAGACAAAACAAAGGTTACTATATTTGGCCCGAAATGTCTGTAATTTTTCTGTAATATGAATCACAGCTTACGACAACTCATGTCGTCAGCTGTGATTCATATGGTCTTGGAAAGACCTGGAGTCTAACCTGAAAAGATGGAGGAGACAAAGATGTCTAGACGTCTTTCCTCTCTAAACTGCCAGAAAAGACTCCATTTGGACCAAGAAGAAAAAAAAGATGTTTACATGAAGACCAGAAACATGGTTTTTTTGCAGTTAAGTCTTCGTTTTGTGACATTGGGAATGTCGTCATTGCAGTGGAGGACTAATACATCGTACATCGTGCAGGACTAACTGAAACATTAAGTTTTAAAGCTTTGTGTTTAATTTGATATTATTTTACTCCACCACCCCACTCATTTTTATTTCACACACACATGAATTGCATATTAGGCTAAATCAATAGCGAGTGTTATTTTGCACGTGTCCTGTCGGTAACATAACTTCCACATGTTTCTGCATTAATTAATGAGTTTGTAGGCAAACCTTAGGTAATCAGGCCCACAGCTTTCCAATTTACATGATTATATTTTCGGTTCTTTACAGATGGAAACTACATGCAGGAGTGTCTTTGATTAGAAAAGTAAAACTGAGAGGTTATTAAGACAGCGCCACTCTATATCCACGGGGACCTTGTGGAGAGGGTCCACACCAGGTGGTCCCTCGGCGTGCAGATCTCCGATGATCTCTCCGGCAGATGACCTCCGCAGAAGATCACTGGCTGCTCTCTGCCCAGCCTGGAGGACATTGCTAACTCTCGTTACCTCAGCAGAGCAGGCAACATCATCAAGGACTCCTCCTACTCCAGTAACCACCTGTTTGACCTGTGACCATCGGGCCCACGGTACAGATCACACAAAACCAGGACAAACAGACTGAGGGACAGCTTTTTTCCCAGAGCTATCACTGAAACAAACAAATCCGCTCACCAGAACCACACACACTGATCATATTGATCTTGTGAAATAAAACAAACATCTTGCTGCTATTTGTAGATTTGTACATTCAAGCTGCTATCAGTGTATTTATCTGTACATATTATTGTGTTGTATTTAAATGTTCTATTGTTATTGCTTTGTTTTTATACTTGTTTTCTTCTTTCACTTTGCGCCTTGGAGTTGCACTCAAATGTCATTGTACCTTGTACAAGGACAATAAAAGGATATTCTATTCTATTCTATTCTATTCTATTCTATTGTGTGCATCTGGACGTTGCCTCAATGTTGACATAGACGTGAGATGTTTCCTGTTCTTTGCAAATGTTTTGTGTGGAGTTGGAGGTTTCAGGACTTGTGTTTTCACAATAGGGACGACCTGCTGGCTGCAGACTCTGCAGATGGTCTGAGCCTGCAGGCTGAAAACTGCGGGCCGCAGTCGGATGCTGTGAGGTTTTTGTCTGAGTGAGTGAACAGACACCTCTGATGTTAAAAGTCCAGCCACTGACACTCTCTGTGAACAGCACTGCCACACAGTGTCTGGTTGTTGACATCAGGCCTGTGGCCGTGCAGCGTAATGGCATTTACCCCGGAGAAATCAATTCACCGTCCCAGGCACACACCACAGATACACTCATACCTTCCACTGAGCACAGGACACAACAAACAAACGGCTGGACTCTGAGGATGAAAAGCCTGTAAACTGAAAGTCGAAGAAGGAAAGATGAAAAACTCCAGACAGATTGTTTCTATTAACCCAGACTGAGATGAGGTGAGAAAATATTGGAGCACAAACTTTGTGTGAATCGACGTCAGAAAGTACAATTGAAGTTCCTGTGAGATTTTCAGTTAACATGTTTCCATCAGCTTGCTACAGTATAAGACTGTTATGATGAACTTATTTAGCCAACGTGATATGATGACATTTAAGATTAACCTTGTTATGAACATTACAATGAATATGTTATATGAATGTTACGATCAATGTGTTATGATGATCGTTAAGATTAACCTTGTTATGACCAACATTTCAGGATGATTGTTCTGATGAAAGTCTGAATGTTATGGTGAACAAGTTATGATGAACATTACGAGGAACGTGTGATGAACGTTATGGTGAACATGTCATGATGAACGCCACAATGAATGTGTCATGATGAAAGTGTGATGGTGAACATTATGAAGAATATGTTATGTGAACGTTGTGGTGAACATGTTATGTCAGTGTTATGTGAACATTGTTTTGAACATGTTATGTGAACGTTGTGGTGAACATGTTACGTGAATGTTACGTTGAAAACTATGTGAACGATGAAAGTGTTATGACGACAGTGACGATGAATGTTAAGATGAATCCTGGAGAGGACAGCGACTGGCTCGACGCCAGCGGAGTGCCGGGAGCCGACAGCAGAGCCAAGAACACCCAGAGCGTTAGAACAGCACAGTGTGGCAGCGGCAGAGTGAGATGCTCCTCCCCCTGCAGGCAGACCTGCTGACTCTAGTGACACTCTGGCATGAGACAGTCACCAAGGTGTGCTGTTGTTGTTGTTGTGTCCTCATGTGTGCTGGCCAGCAAGCCTATCCTCTGACACCACAATGACTTTTACCAGGAATAAAACTGAAACAGACGTGTGTGAATTTAGTTTGATGATTCTTTCAAGCTAAAGTCACTCTTAAGGACAATAAACATCATTACCTTTTCCTGTGTGACGTGGCGGGATGGCGTATCGCTCCAATTTAACTATCAACTCAGTAAATACTTTGCCATACCTGTAGTGTAAAACTTTAAATTCTTTATCGTGATTCCGGCAAAGTGCTGGCTGCCATCAGGCTCTTTAATATTCCACATGCTTAGCTTTGCTTCATCTGTTTCTTTTATGTCAGTTTGACCTAATTGTTTCTCATTTATCTTCTTTATTTGGAGTACATGTAATTAACATGTAAGTGCATCCACACAGACGAGCGCATCATTAACAGAAAAAGAAAAATTACTTCTACCTCTGTTATAGCCACGGTGCAATACAAAGCCTTTAACAATGGACACCCTGTGTGAGTGTGAGTCTTTTTACAGTTTTGGAACATATACATGCACACACAGGGAGAACATGCAGACTCCACACAGACAGTAAACCATCAGCATCTCTGCATGTTACGGAGAATTAAAGCCACATTTCTCTCCTGAATCCATTTTATGATTTTAGGCAATACTGCTGAGTTTCAGATTAGTTTTTGACCAGAATCCACCAATCAGTGTAACCCAGATGGAAACACCACTCAGCATCACATCCTCCGGAAATATCACTACGTCCTCCGGCTGAATCACAGCTTTTCTTGTCAAATATCCATTGTCGATCTCAAAATAAGAACCATTTTTCACCTGGAAATAATAATAATAACTTAAAATGTGTATAAATAAGACTAAAATGAGAGAATATATCACAATGATTAAAGCATGAATCCACAAATGTAAATATGTCTGTAACCAGCTTTGTAGTGTATAAAGCAGATGCTGCATTTTCAGTTATATCAACTGAATAGTTTTTTTGAGCAGGATATAGTTTGTTGAAATAGAAAATACAATTTGATGGTTGATTTTCATCAGTTACATATGAAGGAATGGTTGAAATGCTCCCACACAAATACAATCTTTTTTTTTTTATGTGTTTTAATGTTTTCATTTATCCAGCTTATTTTGATTTCAGATCAGGTTCATTTGTTTAAGTTCCAGCGGAGCTTCTATAAGATGAATGACAAAGCATTAAAGTAGAGTTGAACACTTGTTGGTTGGCCATTTCTTTTCCCAAATGTTTCTAGATTTCAAAGTAGAAAAGTGCTCTCTTCCAGCACAGATTCATCAATTAAGAAAATATAGTTTCTGTAGATGTGGGCAGGTTTTCCTGTCTTGACAGAGTTAATATCATCTCTCCGTGTTACACCATGTCTGTCCTCATGTCTGCCTGAGGAACATTCAGGTCTGCTCGTTGAACATCTACAATACTAAAGTAGGACAGTTTAAAGAGATAAAACACTATTCTCACTCCGGCTGGACAAATGAAACTGCCCTCAATCAGCAGCAACGGAGAGCAAAGGAAACAGGAAATGTGCCTGATACGACATTCATTGGTCACCATGGGAATATGTTCTGACCTGTAATGAATGAATTTTATATAAAGAGCAGTGTGTGTGTGTGTGTTATGTGTAGAATTGAATGGAGAATCGCTACTTTCAACCACAACCATGTAATAAATATTCAGCTCATTATGTAATAACGCCACATCCCAGTGGCTTTTACAATCTGGTTTCACTTCTTTAAGAAAAAAGAAATGTCTGGTTGAAATACTGATCGGCTTGTAACTTTAAAAACCACAACGGCAGGCGATGTTAAAAGTTCCACCTGATTTAGATCTGCATTCTACCGTTGCTCTGTTGGCAGGACAGGAGCAAAAACAAAGAGTGACAGAGAAGTCCAGTCCAACTGAATCTTCATTTTTCTCAATACAGAACCATGCATATGGATAAAGTCCAAAATGTAATATATAATGCCAAACAAACACACATTTTGTAATAACTGTTGCAATATATAACAGGTTATTACAAAATAACCTGTTATACATAATGAGTTGAAAATGTGTTAAATGATTTCATGTTGCACCATTATCACCTAATGAAGCGCTACAAGGTGTGAATCTCCTCCCTCAATAAGTCTGTCCTATATCCTTTTCTCTCCTTCTCCCCCGAAACCCAAACACAACACTCTGGTTCTGCAGGTTCCTTCCTTGTAAAAGAGAGTTTTTCTTTTTCCTGCAGCTCCTCCACTTGCTCTTGAGGACTTGTTGTTTTTTTCACAGTAAAATTGCCTTGAAATGACTGTTGTATTTAGCACAATATAGATAAATAATGAATTGAATTGAATGACACTCACAGCAATAAAAAGTGTTTCTATTATCAGCAGAGCTGCTTAAGAAATTAATTCAAGTATAAAATGAAGAGTCGCTGTTGTAAAGACTTAAGCACCAATGGAAAAGGTTTATAAATGTTTAGATATGATCATATTTATTAGACTGAAAATATAAGAGCTTTAATTTATTTTTAGGTTCCTTTCAAAGTATTGTAAAATACTTTGAAAGATGGATTGATGTGTTGTTTGACAATGTACCTGATGTTCCTTTTTGTTTTCCCTAAACTCATTTTCAGTAAACCAGCCCCAAAAATGCGTTAATTTTCTAAAAAGAACTAATGAAGCATCCGCTTGTATTTGTTTACACATATGTTAATAAAAAAGTCTTATTAATAAGTCTCTCTATTCACTAGCTGTTTAGAAGAATTATAATCTAAAAAAAAAAGGGCCAGATTGTTGTAATGTGGTTTATAAACGCACAGTATTTAAATAAAGTGAACATGGGCTGAAATCTAATAATAATGAAGAGCCCCACCTAAGAAATGTGTCACCAGCTGCCACTGATGAAACGTCAGTTTCAGATGAAGACAGCGTGGATGACACGGTGGTCAGGCACGGTGCATTGATGATGTACTTACGTGGGTTTGGAGGCCTCGGCCTGGTCCGTCTGCAGTTTGTGTCCTCCCTCCACCTCCATGGTGCAGTAAACAATCCTGTTAGGAGCCAAAGACTTCAGACCCTGCACCTCCATTATGACCACCTGTAAACACACACAAACAGATAAACAATCATTCTGCATGTGAACAAAGCTGGTCTGAAGTGCAGCAGCTGAGGCGTACACTGTTGGGCAGCGTGACTGCAGCATACGCCAAAGACCTGTAGCACTTCAAACACAAGCTGGACCCTCGCACTTCTTAAAAGAATCATATTTTCCAGCTTTTCAACTCTTCCACATGGTCACGTTGATCCAAAAATGTTGTATTCTAAGTTAATTGCTTTTCCTTGATTTTCCTCCATTTAAATATTGGCTCAAATGAGCTGCGTTCAGAATCTGCTGTGTCTGTGTGAGCTGGACTGGCTCCGCCCACACATGCCCATCTTGGGAAGAGGAGGAAGTACTTCCTCTCATGGTGTCATGTGCCAGAGCAGCGCTGCCTAATTTTGGGAGGAGTCAAAGGGAGGCCCTACCTTGATTGGGATTGGCTAAACCCCAGATGACACTATATAGGATTTGATTTCTGATTGGCTTGTTGGAGCAACACACTTTTTAAAAAGTGAAACAAGCCAGTGAGAGAGAGGACAGACTTTCTTCCCTACTGGGGCGTCATTCCAGGTATGAGGATGATTATTACTGTCAGAAAACCAGTAAAAAATGTATTTCACAGAATATGACCAGTTTATTTCACATGCATTTGGATTTCAGCAGGTTATTAAATCGATGTCTTGATTTCTGGATCAGCAAATCACCAAAACCTGTAGCATGTTCTTAATCTGCAGTAGTCTGCAGATATCCAAGGCTCACTAATGCTTGTGGTCCCATCGAGGCCTCACCTCACAACCAATCTGGTCCTAACGCCACCTTCAGAGGCCTAGTCTAGGTCGTAGCAGGTCAAAAAACTGTAGCAGGAAACCAGAATACCCGGATGCATGCACAGGGAGAACATGCAAACGTCTAACACAAAGGCCCCCAAATAAATCTCAGGCTGGAACAGGGGAACCTCCTCACTGTGAGGGAAGACTTCTGACTTTACACAATGTGAAAACAGGGGGAAAAAAAACCTTTTTGATTATTATACCCCAGTAAGATTAAAATGGCTTCAAATACTAGAGCCAGGGTCTCAATCCCTCCTTCTATCCCCAACCGGAACAGCAGAAAGGTTCCACGTCTGAGGCTGGTTCTGCAGGTTCCTTGCAGATAAAAGACAGTTTTTTTCCCTTTCCTTCATCTCCTTTGCTTAGTCATGTGGAATTGTTGGTTTGTTTTGTTTTTTTTAATCTGTAAAAATGTCTTGAAATTACTGTGCTGAAATTGGCGCTATACAAATAACATTTCATTGAGATAGAACACAGAGGAGACAAAAAAACTGCTTGTCTTGTTTAATCTCTGACATTATACAAACGTTATCCAGGTACAAAAGGACAATCCCCGAAAGGGAAAATTTGTGGTTTAAAGGCACTTTGGTATCTTTGTCATTTTCTTAATAGAATCAGAATCCAGACAGATCAGCTCACAATCCCACCATATGACTGAAGCCTCAATGTGTTCTTGTTCTCTCCCATAGAGATGTAAAAAGAGCTTACACTGAACTCTGAATAAAGTATAAAACAGCCTTTTATTGAAGTACGTGGTGATCTCTGCCACATCCCGGTGAGTAAATTGTGGGCTAGTTGTTATCCAGCCAAAGAAACCATTCATTGTACAAAAGATAGACTTTCTCCCACTTCACCCACACTGCATTTTTTAATACACTACAAGAGATGGAGAAGTGCCGGTTTATTATGAATCACAGACACAGAGGCAGTAAAATAATCAGGGTGCCATGGGACTGCGCCGTTCCTGTGGAGAATAAACTCCCACTGAGGCTCAACACGAGTACTGAAGAGGAAATATTTCACCCAGAAGGGAGGCAAAAGTTGTACCTTTCCTTTTATGTATAGAAATAGATCTGCCAGTCAACTAAACGGTGAGCTCCACATGTCAAGAGTGTCAGTGACGAGAAATACTTTTTCTCTCATTGGGAATTCCAGACAGGAATCCTGACACACGTCTTTATATCACAGGAGATGATTTGAAAGTCAGAAGACTTCATTTGTCAATATATTCCAAGCAACATGAATCAAATGTAAAAATCTGTGAGGGTGAGTGCGTGTGTGTGTGTGTGTGTGTGTGTGTGTGTGTGTGTGTGTGTGTGTGTGTGTGTGATTTAGCATGC
>OMNM01055180.1:21360-39869 GCA_900302745.1 Parablennius parvicornis | reverse complement strand
TTGAACATTGAAAATTATCTCCAGAACTAGGGCGAATACAGTCACCCTTTGCAGCCATAAAACCATAATAAATTCATGTATCATACTCGTAGAATTGCTGAACAGACTGTAAATTAAATGCTTCCACTGTTTGTGTGTGTGTGTGTGTGTGTGTGTGTGTGTGTGTGTGTGTGTGTGTGTGTGTGTGTGTGTGTGTGTGTGTGTGTGTGTGTGTGTGTTGGGATTTAGCATGCATGCTTCTATAAAAACTCCAGTACATGAATTCTATCTAGATCACTAGATCCCAACACGTTCAACTTAAATACTTCATCCAATTGGTGCAATATCTTTAATATTGCACCAATATTGCACGTGCTGCTCTTCAGGTGCTGTTTGAGCCTGTGATTGCATCATCAAATATTTTTGAGGTTGTACCACCAACTGTGGCTCGTCCTAAAATCAAAACAGTCCTTGTGGTCTTCTTAACATTACTGGCTAGAGGAGGGGTGGACAACCAGTTTTGGTCAATAAGAATCATCTCTTGGTAAAAAGCAGTTTGTTAGGTTTTTTTTTTTTAACAGGCTCTTTATGAGCTGCTGTTGCTCTGTGTCATTATTTCTTTCCCAGACTTTGTCTGGAAATCTGAATTATATATTTTTTTCCATTTCACATTCAGTAAACAACTGAATGAGTAAATAACAGCTAGATTTTTCATAAATCATCTTGTTTTTTTCACAGTAAAACACACGTTTTGTGAGGTCAAGTATGCCAGTCACAACCAGTAATGTGATAATGTCCAGAAATGTGAAGAATGTGACTATTTTATATATAATAAAACCAATAATTACAGCAAATGTCATTTGATTCAGGATTCTGCAGTGACACACAGAGGGCCGGTCAAGCAGAGCTAAAGAGCAGCATGTGACTTTATGTTGCAGGTCTGGGCTAGACGGTTAATGCTTTGTTGGAAGTCATGCACATGCACATGCACCTGCATTTGTGCACGCACATGCACAAAAAACCAGCCCCCTTTACCGTCACCAGTCAACCTGTCATGTCTTTGGATTGTGAGGATGATGGTGGACAGTGAAAATCCACTTGTCACAGAGAAACAGTTTATTTGTTATTTATTTTTATTAAAAAGGGACATCCAGAGTTATTAATGCAGAACATCTTAATGACGGACCGAACCTTCATCCACGATTTTTAATGCGTTTGGCCGTGGTGCGTCTTTAGAAAGTGAAAACCTCCTCTGCAGTACAAATCATTGTTGTTGAATCACTGTGTGCCTTACAGTGTTTTTATTGAGAGTCCAGAAAGCTAAAGCCATGACGCACTGCAGCCATCTCCTGTATTCAACTGCAAATTGAGCATTATTTCATTCCTTCATTCCTAACCGCAGGACACAGGGTGACTCACATCATCCATCACCTCTGTTTGTATCCAATTACAATGTGCAGCAGTGATATGGCCCGGCCCAGCCGCCGTCTGCCTACCTCCAGAGTGAAGGACAACACCACATCAGACTTGGACAGTGTGTTTTCGTCCTCCTGGCCCATGTCCATGATGGAGGTGTTGTGGCCTCGTTTCAGCTTCTGCAGCTTGAATTCCCCTCCCTTGGACACCGGCATGCTCTCCAGGTTGGCCATGAGAAGGTTGACAGAGGATCGCAGCTCCTCAATGAACATGGCCTCCATCTCTCTGGAAGAAAACCTGGGGAACCTTCCACCATGCTGAGTGTGACAACAGACCGTCGGTTAGTCAGGAACATGCTCCATATCACTTCATGTCAGAAATGTCCTAATAACATAGCTTCAGTGAGGTTCAATGAGTTTCAATCTTAGATTCGTATTCATATATTTACCCGTGCAATCTGATCTGCCATTTGTAGGCGTCCATCCAGCTCTCTTCTGATCTGAGCTGCCTGCTCATCTGGGTTGTCCAGCTGTAGAAACACACAAACACAAACCCAATTTAAATCATTTCATAAAGGCTAATGCTAATGTCAGAGAGTAGAAAGAAGTTCATTATCCAACCAATAGCTTAAATAGGGGAAAAACAGACTGACAGACAGCAGCTCTGCGACCGTTCAACTTCTGTCTGGAACTGCTTCACATCAGTGTGTGGCATTTCCATGATTTTTTGTGAACTGTCTGAAGATAAGTTCTGACTGATTGGTCAACCTCAATCACAGCTGGGTGTGATTTTGTGTTTTTAGGTGTTAGTCTTTAGTTTGACATACGTACAGTATGAATGACCTGTTCAAAGCCTGCCAGAGTCTGCTGGTATCAGCTCAGGTGACCCAGTAAAGTCAGAAAAATAATGGCTGGATTGAAGATGTGAAGGAGCTCAGGAACACTAACCACTGCTCCACCATGCAACAACCACTTCTGTGTGTGCTTAATAAATCTAATATGTCATACTTTTGCACATTTGGTAAATAGCTTATTATGTTGCACAACAATTCTAGGTGTTAATGTAAAAGTAACTTTAAAGTCCAGTCATGTTGTTTATTTTTCACGCAAACAAATTATATATAGTATAATGTGCAGTGAAATGCTTTCAGTGTATGTTCTGCACTGAAACAACAGCTTTTATAGGATAGAAGAGTGAAAATTAGTAATTTGAATTGAGAGCACAAATAAGGAAAACAGCACACTTAGGCTGCCAAACGTTATGTAGAAAAATCCTTTGATATAAATTATTATTATTGATATTTTGGTCATTTCTGTGGGAGATTCCATAGTTTAATTGGCATTTAATATTATATCTTTATTTATTTAACAACACTTTGGGCTTAACTTGTTTAGTATAGCTACACATATTTTAGTGAAGGAACTATAAAGAGTTTGATAAATAAATTTAACAAGCATTGTCTGAAGCCATCTTTCACATTCAGTGTTTTAACCACAGCAGCTTCTGCATAAATGTGAGCTGAGATGAGTTGGGCTGTACCATCTCAGTGAACTGTCAACTCTCCCACATTGTGAGTCTTGGTTTGGTCTAAAAACACAGTCAGTGGTGACGATAGGTGTCAGTGGCAGAATATTCCGTTTGCATTCCTCTCATCCTCCCACAGTTTAACCATCCCACTGCTGCTCATCCTTTCAATTTCTAATGACATTCACGCTCGAGTTTCACAACCCTGAAGTTTGTGTGGAGCAGCTCCATGCCTCAGGGAACACTGTCATGTTAATGTTAATGTTAATGTTAATGTTAATGCTAAAGCTGCAGAAAGCTGCACGATGCACTAGTCACATGAATTCATGTGTTCACAAACACTCAGCAGACTGACAGTTGAGCTGCTGCTCATCCAGATGATCATCCAGATGAAGAGCAGCCTGTTGAGGACTGGATTAATATTCACAATGGAGGCCTGCCAGGCTCTGCCCACAGCGAGGAGGCTGAGGAACCACTGGAGAACACGACTGTTTCACCATCTACACACATTTCAAGCTGGGAAATGTGACAAATATGTCTTTGATCAGCCTGCCAATATATTTCCGTTTAGTTTTCTGACTTTGTCTCAAAAACATGTACTGACAAGTTTGCGCCTTGCATTTTCAAAGAATCTCATCAGCGCCATATACAACTGCTTTGATGAGAAAACATTAGGAACCTTTAGGTCTGTACAGCGGCCGAACTCGGTGAAACAAATGAAGAAATGTTTCCTCTGGAGGTTGTTCTGGGAAGCTGCTGGCGGGCTGCTCGTGTCTTCTCAGGGGGGCAGATGGTGGAGGAAAGCGTGGGCACACAGTTTGGAGGGAGGGCAGCAGAGAGATGAGAAAGCCTGCTGCTGGGAGAAGACAGCAACTGTTTTAAGTGATGGACGACCCACAACCAACAATATGCCAAGAGGCAAACTCCGATTACCTCTAGCAAACCTGGACAGATGTACATGCCAAGAGGTTTGTGTAGTTGTGTGTTCTGGAGGCAGTTCAGGTTTATTGTCATGTCTGCTCCTCGTGCGTTTCTGTAGGCGTGAGCTTGGCATTTGCAATGACTGAAAATTCTACAGAAATTCTGCACTCACTAGAAAAAAAAACATCTTGCATTGGCAGAAACTCTTGTGGATGGGTCAAATGTCACGAAACCAAATTAATTCCCATCTGACAGAGAGAATATGTGTTCATACCAGCCAGTTTTTAGAAAACAATGTGGGCATTTTAATCTTCTTCATAGCAGACATATCTGAATGTCTTACTCCAGTTCTGCCAGCTGGTAGAACAGGAGGCACCGTGTAGAAACAACTCCTCGAAGTGGATTCTCGGGTGGAGAGGGGGATTATCATTGATGCATTTCAGGACGAAAATTGTGAGGAGAAGGGCAACAACAGCACCCCGGTAGAGAGTGGAATAAAAGACAAACGCAACACAACACTAAAAAGATGCGAATAGACAATTGCATTAACACGTCCAGTCATCAGCCAGCCAACATATGGAAACAGGGCAGACCCAGAAACTAAATGAGAGGAATCACCAGAGGAACTGAGACACCACCAATACAAAGTGGTCCAACAAGAGAAAAGATGAGAGACAACATGCATTGGAAGAATTGGAAACCTTAACAAGTGGAGAACAACGGCACCCCTACAGGAGCCAGGCAGTCCATCCAGGAAAAGAGAATATCGACCAAACACAGGACAGCGTTTGGCCAACCACCACGCATGCATTCCGCAATCTCAATCCATCAAAAGCAGAGTAAGCATGGCAATGCACAGCCCAGGGAAACAGGCTTAGTCTCCCAATAGAGTTGAGAGAAATCAATCAACAGCTCAGGAAAGCCGAAAACTGACCCT
Source organism: Parablennius parvicornis (assembly GCA_900302745.1). Lineage (NCBI taxonomy): Eukaryota > Metazoa > Chordata > Actinopteri > Blenniiformes > Blenniidae > Parablennius > Parablennius parvicornis. The sequence continues at coordinate 35,092 of OMNM01055180.1, read as the reverse complement.
GGACCACAATCTACCAGAAAGTCACCACACAAGAGAACAGTTCACCTTCTCGTGGCAAAGCTGGTGGTTCCATCCCCTCATCATGTTTTGTCCCCTTATCAAAGTGGTCCGTGACTGTAGTCCTATCATGTGATCATGTAAAGCACATTAAGTACGCTCAAGTGTAAAATGCAGTGTGGAAGTTAATTTACACTTTCCATTTATTTTATACACCATCATCAATGAACAGCAGACGTCTGCTCAAGGACACTTCAGCAGATCACCACCCATGAGAACAGTCCATGACCTGATCCCTCATGGACAAACGTAAACCCCATAACGCTCTTCAAGAACCAGGTGTTTTTAAATCAAGATCTTTTCAACAATATGATCAAACCTTTTCGTGCTGAAATCTAAATGTAACCTAATGAAGCCAAGTAAAGATTTTTATTTGTCACAAACACACACGTCATGATGTCTGAGCTGACTGTTGGTGCCTCAGCCTGAGACCAAAAAATCTTTGGAGATTCAACCTTGTGAATGATTGTAGTTACCAAACACACCGACCCAAGAGAGTGGACGCTGAAACCTTACCTGAAGAAAGCAAGTGGTTTTGGTGGTGAAATTCACTTTTATTCACTGACTAATATTTTTCCTTTTAAGTGATTTAAGTAGTGATAAAACGTATAAGCTATGATCGGAGTAACTGGTATTGACACAGTGGATATTGTTACCATGAAACTTGTAATTCATAGTTGAGGGGCTTTAATGTGTCTGTGGTTTATACGGATCAAGTAAAATAGCATTCTTTTTATGAGGACATTATTGATTTTGAAAAAGTTAATATTTTTCTAGTAATAAGAGTATGTTTTTAGCAATAATGGTGAAAAGTAAATTAAGGATCAACAAAAACTAAAAATCCTAAGAATAATTCTGAATGAAAATGTGACGGTTTGGTCTCCGATTTGTCTTCTTGCTGAGCTCCTCTAGCGGAGACGAGCTTCAGCATAACGTGGCGTCGACCATCTGCCACTCTGCGACTCCTTCATAAGTTCTGTCTGAAGCCACGATGTTTGAAATTACCAGGCTTCACACGGGCTTTTGTCAACTCACTGAAGTGACGATGTTGTGCCATTCAGACATCTGTGAGTTTTACTTAATATTCTGTTTCCATCCAGGCAGGACATACTGACTGAAAAGCTGTGGGTTTTGGCAGCTGCTACATGAGAGAAGCTGTTCAGACTATAACAAGAAAGGTTTCTTTTCTCAATACCAAACATAAGCATAAGTTAAAATGATAAAGCAGCATCGGATCAGCTAACTGCAAGTTTGCATGTTCTCCCTGTGTGTGTGTTTTGGCTCTGGAGCCACATGTCACTCTTTGGCCTGTTTGTAGTGGCTCTTTGACACATTCACAAACCTTTATCTAAATATACATTGTATTGTTGTTTTATTTTATTTACACACCAGAGCTATCCTCAAAGCTAGAATGGCACTCAGAGAGTGCAGACCCTGCCAATGCTGCCAACTCTGCCAATCCTGTGACCCATATATAATCCTTGATCCAGATTATGTCATCCCCTGTCATTCATTGGCGCTACCAAGCGTCCCTCCCGACCTTCACCACCAGGTGGCCACCTCTTCTTTGCTCTTAGTGCACAATTCCATCCGGATCACAGATCTAGCACATGATCCAGATCATCCCCAGAATTTAATGGGTTCTTGCTGACATCATTCCCTATCAGACCACCAAGTTTCAGAAAAATCCGCTAATATGTTAGTAATCCTTCTGACAGAGAAACAGACAAACAAACAAACAAATGGAGGTGATTATATAACCCCACTTTTGGCAGGGTAATGACTTTTATCTCTTGGATGGAAAGGGCCTTAAGCTAATCATACTTGATTATTCAAAATAAGGCACAATAAGTAAAATGGGAAAAGAAAACTTAGAAAAGAGATGATATGGCTAATTTGTCCTTCCCTCCTGCAGCCATAAGACTAAAACTGTTAATGTTTAAAGTTACTTGTTTAATTTGTATCCTCTCTTAATTGATATTCAACTTTCTTTATATTCAGTGTGGTGCAATGCCTAAAGGAATTCGACTCTGGAAATGAAATAGCATTTCTATTCTGAAGTGTCAAAGTTGTATGAAAACTGAAAAGAAGGATGAAACCACTAAAATCAGGAACAAAAAATGTATTAAAACATTAACCATTCTAAATTGTTTTTTAATGCAACCTTCATGAATGCAAACTTCTGTACATATGAAACTTTCCTCATTTTAAGGTTAAACGCGTTTCCCATGTAAATTTGATTTGGTGGGAAACCACAAAAATGACTCTTTTGGTCATAAAGAGCAGAGTCTTGGCCTTACCCAAAAACACACCTAATATATTTATGTAAACACAAGGACTCCTAGATCCACACCTGGATTCTGAAAAACTGATGAAGTCAACCTTTACACAATCCAAAGTGTGGCCCTTTTACCCATAGCATGTTAACATTTTAGTTATTAGAAACATAAACGTTAACTTAACAAACCTGTGAGGATGAAGTAAATAAACATCCTGTACTGCTGAACTATACCTCTGATGTTATGTTGGTTATATACACATGAAAAAGCATTTGTGATTTGCCATGGCAGTTTATTCCTCAGCTTGATGCGGGTTTCATGAATCCTATAAAGACATGAGCGTCTCTCAGTAGTTTCTTATTTTCTTCAGGCATCAATCAGATTATTTTTCTGAAGATGATCTTAAAAATACTCCTCAAATACATCTGTTGCCTGGAACATTTTCTTGCATGTTGTTCCCTAATTGGTATTTTTTTTTTTCTTTTCATCTAGTGACGGACATGAAGAGAACAGAGAGGCAGGTAGGGAGGGAGGATCTGAATTCTCCCTCTCACCCATCTGTCCTTCCATTGATTTTCTCCCACTGGCAGCATTAACATCTTGCCAGAACACCAACCCCTGCTGTTACCACTGACTGAGCAGCATGATTGAATTACTGCTATCTCCCAGGCCTGCTCTCTCTCTCTCTCTCTCTCTCTCACACACACACACACACACACACACACAGGAAAAAGGCTGCGTGTGATGGCCCTGATGCCTTCGGTTCCTCTGACGTTCCAGTTGCTCCCAACGAGCTGCAGGCTGCCGTTCACCCGAAGTAACCTCACAAGTGAACGCTGTGCTCCGTCAGCTTCGCTTGCTGTTCGCTCTGCAGGTCGGTCAGTTCAAACTGACATGCTTCCCCTGCTGCTCCAGCTCTGCGGGTGTGTTGCTTTAAGTGCACGATTTGCATACTTGATTTCACCGCTGCGTAACAAAGGCTCAGTTCAGACCTGGAGTTAACAGGCATTTCGGGTGATCCGATCACGTCCGGCGAGCCCGAAAGACAAGCGTGAAGAGGAACAAAACCACTTCTAGAGGTAGTCTGGGACGCATCTGACCACAGGGGCTTTGTAGTTTGAACCGCATGCGTCACGAATACGTCCTGGAACAGATCGCAGGAAAATACATCATATGTAAACACCATCAGTGTGTGTTGTGTTTTCATCCAAGAGAATGCACTGGTCTGAGTTATATCGTCTTTAAATCTTTCAAACTTTCCAAAGAAACTCCGAAAAAAAACATGGACGTCCATGCCTGGGCTTTGTGGAGACATCGCCTTGTACCGGCTCGGGCAAAGGAACCGTCCAACACAAACTGGATAACTCATAACTGCTCGTCGTGTCATTTAGAGGAAGTGACGTAGTGGTAGTAACACAATCCGATCTCAAGTAGTATTGAGTCTACACAGTAGTAGTCAGACAAAAATTAAAAATACAAGTTAGTGAAGAGCATGACAACAACTGTGGAGGGTGTGATAACAAAAAAAGGAATAAAGGAAAACTCTATGAGTAATGTGTGTATAATAGACCAGGATCAAATAAGGAAATGAATACAGATTGGCTGGAGAAAATGTTTGCAAATCATAATCAAACGAATATTTCCATCTGTAGTGATTTTAATACAAACCATCTGAAGCAAAAGCAAAATATAATAATGGAACAAAAGAACAAAGATTATACAAAGGTTATTTAGATTGTGCTTGAAGAGTACAACAGAACCAATCATCCAAGTAATACTGATTATAGTTTTGATAACAATAAGACTGTAAGTAATAAGGGGAAGAGAGTAAACAATTTTAATCAATATTTTGTCATTTTTGGACCTAAATTGGCAGAAGACATTTTAGAAGAAGAAGCAACCAAAGAAAATACTTCAGTATATTGATAGAAACCCTCGTTCAATTTCCCTCTGTGTGGTCGGTGAAAATATAATCTCAAGCATCGTACAAAGATGTCAGATTAAAATATCCACTGACTGGAATGATGTTGATATGATGAGAGTTATTGATGAAATTGCCAAACCTCCAACTCACATCTTCAGTTTGTCCTTTCAATTTACTCCATTTCAGACACAATGAAATCTGCCAAAGTGTTACCATCACACACAACTAGAGACAACACAAATGACAGGCCTGTCTCCTTACTTTCACAGTTCTCCAAGACACTGGGAAAACAAAAACACTATTGACAAGAAAAAAATATTCAACAGACATATTCATAGATTTGGAAAAAAAAGAAAAAGAAAGCCTAACATCCTTAACCATCCAATATTAATGGTCAAATTGAAGAGTTGTGGTATCTGTACTGAACCGGTAAAAAAATGATTTGGATGTCAGGCAGCATTTTCTACAAATGGGAGAGAACAAATATACATGTAGAAGTATCTGCTGTGTCGTAACTCAGGATCAGTTTTGGGGCCCAAACTGTTTATTGGATACATAGATGATGTATGTCATGTTTTTGAAAGTTTAACATTTGTCGTTTTTCCTGACGATAGGACTAATTTCTGCTCGGGAGAGAATTTACAGATGATTTTTGAAAGAAATGATAACAGAACTGTTTCAATTAAAGAGGAGGTTTGATGTTCAAATCAGGATTGATAATGTTATTCTTGAAAAATAGTTTAAACATAAATTTCTGGGTGTGATACTGGGCCACAGAATCAGCTGGAAATACTGAAATACTGGAGCAGAAGTCACTGTTTATTATTTACCGTTTACTTGTTTTACCCTACATGAGCTACTGTGTGGAACACCTATAAAAGTAATTAGCCACTTGTGACATTACAATAAAAGTCGATCAGGATTGTGGAGAATGTTTCAGGAAGACACCGGCGCACTGTTTTTAAAGTCGTGATCATTTAGTGAATGGACGACTATCCGCTGTGAGGAAACGACCGTCTCTGATCTGAAGTGTTCAGTGAGGCGTTCTGATTCTTCACAGCTAAATATTTATCTCCCCGGTGAGTTTTCAATGACCAGGGAACACAAAAGGAAATGGACTGAAAAGCTCCATCACAACACACACACTCCATGGCTGACTCACACCTTCGCATCCTGACAGCTCTTTCAGTCTGCATTGCTTGGAAAGGAGCAGTTTACTCTTTGGATGTCTAACATGTAGGAGGACAGGATGGTAGAGGGCATTCGCACTGCGGTGTCATTCTTCAATAAATGTACTGAACCAGAATAAACGCTGAGCCCTTCAGGTACAGTAAACCAACCACGGTCACCATTCTGTGGTTACATCCACCAGATCATGTGGATATTTGGACAGAAATAATACATCAGCGATCGCTGTTGACTGATCACAACAGTAACGTAACGAGGAAACTGTCGGAGGTCATTGTTGATGGGAACCTGCACGGAGGACAGGAAAATGGAAATACAGTGAAGGAAGAGACTTTTGACTTTTTAAATTAGGTTTACACAACAAAGCAACAGGTCAACAGCGCCCTCTAAGAGCCCACACTGATGCGTACAGGCGTCCCACAGGACTGTCTAATCCCCGATCCTCTAAACACTGTAAAACACTGATTGTCTAACAACACATTGAGGGAATTCCATTCTATTGGGCTATACTGGAGACTGCAGACTGCTGTGAAGTTTATGGTGGACAGGAACCAGCCCTCCATCCAGATGCTTTATGATCACGCCATCACCAGACAGGCACGCAAAACTGTATCTGACCTGACATCTTACATGAAGAGTTCCAGCTCCGACCCTCTGTCGGAGGGGGCCGGTTCATGACATTCTTGACATTTATGGAGCTTTTGGCTGCCAAAAAATCTTCCAAGAATATCAAGAAGTACCTCGACTCCTGAAGTTTGCAACTGAGCGGGTCGATTAGTTGTGATTTGGGTGATGCACAATAGAGCGTGACAGCATTCGTAATGTATTCTTGATGGAGAGGGTCTGTGACAGGGCGGCATTCACTCATCAGTCTGCGTCTCCTCCTCTCTGCACAACTGCATGGCATAGAGCCCAACTGTGCACGTGAGCATAAACGTCCTCTTTTGCAGTGGATTCATGTGGACTCGGAGCGAAGTGGAGCTTTGTTAACTATTCAGTAGCTGATGGGAGAATCCAATCGTGGACTTGGCTTCTTTTACACTCTGGACAAACACCCGCGCGTCCGTACACACACCCCCTTTTTGTTTTCATTTTGTGTTATTAATTGTAACGCATGGTAACAGGTCCTGACAGATAATGACAGCGCGTGACGCCATCATGTAATTTAGGTCAAAATCGTGATGGTCGGTCATCAATTGAGATTTGTGCATATTGTGACTGGCCATTGTAATTGTTGTTTTTTTTATTCAATAAAAAAAAATATAAATGACAACGTGACGCAGGAGGAGAACAGGGTGGATTAATGTTCTGTGAACTGGACAGGAGAACATTTCAAAGAGTCATAAAACTCTATTTAAAGTTACTTTAAATACAGCTAAAGTGAACCTTGGCAGACACGCTGGCAATACTGAGACAGTGGAAACATGTCGGGGGGGAGTTGGAAAAAAGCTTGAAATCATAACAAGTGAAAAGTCGTGTTGTGTTTTTAACTGTGAATTCATGGTCCAGAAAAAGTTCTTCATTTAGACTCAGACATGCTTTCTCGCATTCACTGCACCGAAGAAGAATATTTTCAAAACACTGTAAATTTGTATGATTTCCAAGGTTTCAGTATCACACAGGCTCATTGATGAGTCGCGCCTCAGGATTTATGGCACGTAACAGCAATGCAAGTGTTTCTGTGATTCCATTATTCAACTCGCAACAACTCAGCAACTGTTTCCCATTCAACTCTAATGTTTAGAGTTCAGTTCATAACTTTGAATCCTCAAAGAAACAGAGTTGTAAAATCCAATTTGGTACAACAGTTTGGATGCATCTTCTGCTATAAATAAAAACGAAAAATAAAAAGTCGAAAATGTTGAAAACAAAACCTCAACATCCTGAAGTTGACTGTGGAAGTTCTGAGCTGTATTGTTTTTATCCCTTTATTAAAAAATCTCTTAATGTTTTGTATCAAATAGCAACATTAGCTGACCCCCAAGTGGGTTTGAGGTTATATTCTGCTAATTGTTATTCTAATTGGGGACACCTGGCCTCTTCAGCCTCTGAACAAGATGTTTCTGCTCCTCTCTTATTCCAGATGCTCTCTCAGCACGTTATTGATCTGCTGCCAGTCGTCCTCGTGAAGCGATGCTCCACCGGGGTTTGCACCACTCATCTTTCCTTTTGTCGTGTGGATGGACGGGTGCAGGTCTGTGTGTTTATGCGCACTTTTGATTTGCATTCTTCACGGTTTCGCTCTAAAAAGCGCTTGAACATTCAGTCTACCTTTCTATTTCCATCCTCTGCTCGTGTTCCCAACACGTCCGCCTCTACAGAGACGGGTGGGAGGCTGAGGACTGGTTTTTTATCATCCTATTGTCAAACTCAGCTGATACAAATAGAAACGGCAACATAGCAAATATTCTGGCACTTTACTGATTTTCTGTCAACAATGTGATGTATTGCTTTAGAGTGAATTGACTGGCTAAACCAGGGAACAGTCTTTCATCTCTAGTTCACCTTTCTTTTTCGGTCTCTTTCTAAACCTCATAAAAGGTTTTTAATTCATCACATTGTGCTCATTTCCACACTCATTGCAGTTTGTTTTTTTTTTTCCCCTGTAGCTTTGTTCATTTCTGTCCAAACGTTTGCTGCTTCTCGGAGTTCATTGCAGCTCGTCTGAAGATTACAGGAACATTTCCTCCTTTTCACAGCAGAAGAAGCACATTACTCACTCAGTGATTTCCCTTAACGTCCATTATTTGCGGTCTTTCTGAGGAAAATTAGATAATGAGTCTTAATTGTTGTGGTTATATTTACTGGCTGTCATTGAGTTAGTTCCCTTCTGTCATTTTAGTCAGTTTCTCAAAATTAAACACATCCTTATTTATTTCACTACAAACAGTGGAAGCATCTTTAAGGAAGTTCTAAACCTCCCTGCCTGTGACTGTGTTTCACTAAGCGTGTGTAAACTTCCCTCCATCCGAAGCTGAATCCAGCAGAAAGGGAAATGGACCACCAAATCCTGGTAGTGAGAACATGAGTGAAGCCAGAGACATGAATAAAGCCCATAAATACTATTGTAATAAAACAGAATCACTTCTCTGCTTCTGCTGCTCATTCAAAGGCCAGAACCTTCCAAATGCTGATAATCAGGAATCTAAAGCAAAAAAACAAAAAAAAGCACAAAAAATCCCACTAAAAGTATTTATTTTAAAGTGAATGATATTATGTATCATAATAATATTTGGCTCTTTCAAAAACCTTTTAGAAGAGAAGATGGCGAACTGGAGGGTCTGAAGGTCTGGAGCCACATGTGGCTCGTTAGCTCCTCAGTCGCAGCTCCCTGAATGTTTTCTTAAATTATACGTCACAAAACAGTTTATCGTATTTTCAACTTGTTTACACAACAGCCATTTACAACTTTTTACAACTACAACTATAACTGTTGACCAAAATTGCTTTTTTTTTTAAATAACTAAAATGTGGGCAATAGCTCAAATCACAAAATAATTGCAAAATCAAAGCACTACAAAAACTATAATTCCAAAAAGAAATACGTCGGAAATTGGTAAGAAAAGAAAAAATACTTCCACAACTACTCATAGAAGTAGAGAAATTCTAAAAAAGCTGAAATGTCAAAGTTATTGAAAAACTGCTGAAAGCGAAGATGGAAACCTCCAAAACAGGGTCCAAGAACAGCTGAAAATGTAATGAAAAGTTTCCAAAATTGTAACTGAAACTTCATGAATGTAACACAAGATATGCAAGATATATAAGAAATAATTTGTGGTTGTTTGAAGACCTGATGTTTGCTGCCTGCAAGTCACATCAGTTTTTCTCAAGTATAATCACAGTACCAACATTTTGACAAGGGTTACTGTTATAACGTGTAAAATCTCTTAATTCAGAGAAAATCAGTACAAAGAGTGACGGATATTCATCAAGACTTGCTTACATAATACAAAATATGTGCATCAGCTCTCTTTTCTCTCACACCATCCATCCTAATCCCCTCCTCTCACCATCGATTTCCCTCCTCTGGACGGATTAACATCCTGAATCCTGACAGGGATTAAAAGCAAAGCAATCACTGGATTCAGACGAGGAGACAACAGTCTGTGTGACCAGGGGCCTCGTTTGCCATCAGTGTGAGAGAAACAGATCTGTGTGTACCGAGTGTGTACAAACATCTCCAAGCAAAGTATGGAATTTGTAAACTTGTACCTTTGTGCGTAAATCCAAGCACAACCCTGACGATGCTTAAGCACATAAATTAGTGGTAGAATAATGAAACTACAAATGGAAAACATTAAGTCACAGCAGGCACTCAACAATGTCAAACACCACACATGTGGCTAAATTGATAAATAAATACTCAATTATTGATTCCATCTAGTCGGAAACAGATGTTTTATATGTGGTGTTAAACTGCAGGAACTATTTGAAATGTATGTAAGTGCCATGGATCGTCTGGGACGATTTGGGAACCGCCCGTGAGGCCGGAACACATTTTCAAAGTGCTGATCTGAACACAATGGCTTCACGAATTAATTTTTAGCTCGTGGGTTCTCTCAGTTTGAATACAAAAGCCTTGTAGGAATCCATGTCTTATGTGGAGCTTGGTCATCCAGTGGTGGAATTGTCGCTGTCACGCCAGAGGCCTTGGGTTCAATTCCCAGCCAAGATGCAGCTGTGTTTCTTTTTTTCTTTTTTGATGAGCTATTAATGGATTAACGCTGTGATTTAGGACCTATGTTGGAGTGAGAGACACGAAGGACTGAAGCCGAGCCAGTGCTCACCCAGCTCCTGTCCAGCCGGGGATTTTTTGGCACTGAGTTTAACGTCAAACCACTTTTGTTCATTATTTCTGCTTTCGATCGCTCCTCCGACCCGACAGAATGAACTGGCGGCTACTTTATCAGCAGCTTTTCTCCTTTTGTTGGTTTAACATTCAATGTATCAAACATAATTTCCTGGTTGGCCTCAACCTCGCTGACAAGTACCTGGATTTCCCGTGGGAAAAGTTACCCCTTTTCACCCTCTTTGCCTTGATGAGGAAAGATGGCGAAAAAACAACTACATGTATATGAAGGGGCGTGTTGTTGTCAAACATGGTTAGTTGAAGGTGTTTCTGAAAGAGAACGAGCACAGTGACAGAGAACAAGTGGAATTATCAACACTGATGACTTACTGGTGTGTGTACGACCCACATAGGCACGTTTGATGAATACAGATGATTACTTTGTCGTTAAACACATTCTAAACTTCATTTGTCAAAGTAAATTTAAAACCTGTTCTACACACTGATGGTAAATAAAGTCACTGGAGAGCAGGAGAGGGAGGTGCAAGAGAAGGGGAGGAGGAAGAGGAGGAGGAAGTGAAGGAGAGAAAGAGCAGCAGCAGTAGGTAGAATGGAAGAGGAAAAGGAGGAGGGCGTGCTGGAGGAGGATAGCAGGAAGGGGAGGAGGAAGAGAAGGAGGAGAGGGGGAGAAAGAGGAAGAGAAACAGCAGCAGCAGGTTGAGAGGAGGAGGGGGAGAAATGGAAAAGGAGGAAGAGAGGACGAGGGGGGGGAGGGGGGGGGGGGGGGGGGGAGGAGGAGGAGAAGGAGGAGAGGAGGAGGAGGAGCAGGAGGAGAGGAGGAAGAGGAGGAGGTGGAGGAGGAGGAGGAGGGGAGAGGAGGAAGAGGAGGGGAGGAGAAGGAGGAGGAGAGAGGTGGAAGAGGAGGAAGAGAGGAGGAGGAGGAGGAGGAGGCAGGATCCTCTGTGTACAGTTGTCATGGTGCCCACTTGCGAGGGGATAAAGGGCAAATGGGAGTGTTTGTGCCTGTTTGTGTCTTTGTGTGCTGCTTGTGTACACACAACTATTCAAACAGTGCAGGACACACACACACACACACACACACACACACACACACACACACTGCTGACGACAGACTTCAAAGTGTTGCAGGTGTTTGTGTGACGCAGACCGCCGCAGCTCTTTGAAGCTCTGAGTCGTCTCGTCCTCCTCCGATCATTTGTGTAATAAAAGCAAATCAACACGGACGGTTTCAGTCGGACTGAGTCACTGGATTTCTGCCTCCTGCTGTTTATGTCTCACAAACAGCCGGCGGGAGGAAGACCGACACCCAGTGTCAGCTTAAGCTGCCAAGGTGGGGAGCGCTGTGGAGAATTCCAGGTAATGGCGGCCGTCAACAATTCTATCTGGTGTCAATCAGACGAGCAGGAAATGCTGCTGGAAAAACTGAAGACTAACGTGCAAATCGGATGCAGCTGGAATTGGTTTCAGTTTCCTGCCTCCAACTGAAACCACACGTCCTCACAGAGCTCCAATGACATGTTATCTCTTTGTATGTACTCAGAATGCAGACTCACCAACCCTCTGGTTACTTTCAGCTATTTGTTCTTTATCTTGAACTGACTCAGTCCTCCTGACAGTTTTGGCCTGGAGGTTAGAGGCGAGCGTGGGATCGGGAGTTTGATGGTTTGTATCCCATAGCTGAAGTGTCACCACTGTTGGTGCCCGAGCATGACCTCACCAGATCCCTGGTCAATGGAATTTCCCTCAAATGGATTAAATAAGTAAGATTAGTTTAGTTTAGATATCAGCTTGCATCCACTGTAATCTATCAAAAGCTTTAAATAAATGTGAGCTTCTCTCTCTGAGAGCCGTGAGCCGTTCTGTTCTTTTCCAACTGTATCGTGATATTGAAACAAAACTGTGATGTAAAATCATAAACTTACAGTGCAGAATGAATGCAGATCACATTGTATTGAATTATGCAATGTATTACAAAATGATGTATTACAATAATACAATAATGCAATAATGTATTACAAATTGTGAGTTTAGTACATAGGAACAAGTAGCTGACCAGACTGCATGGTATAAATGAAACTGTGAGTAAAGTTACATCTGTGGGGAAATTACTTACTCACAAAGTAACACAAAAGTTACAGTTATGTGAGTGTTTTTACTGTATTAGTCTGCATAACCTACAAACACTGCTGTCAAACAGCATTTCCAACCATGAACAAGTACAAGATTTCCCAAAAAATCCAAAAAATCCTAAAAGTGGCACCAGAAATCCTTGGTTGAGATTGGAAACAGACTTTGATTTAGCAGAGTGCACCCGTGACATTGTGTTTCAAAATAAATGTACAACTGAATACTAAGCTATATTAAATTCTAATCCCTGTGGCTCATTCCTCCATTTCAACATGTTGAGTTCAATCAACTGTGTTGAATCAAAAGAGCCGTGAGAGAAAGCCGGTCGGCCGCTGGTCCTCGTTTCCTCAGAGATCATAATGCACTTTATTAGCTGGAAGTTCAATATTTTAATTGAATTAAAAACTCATCTTTTAAAAGACAAGATGTCTCATATCCCCGCGGAAGAACACTTGGTTCTCAGAGGGCTGCCCCCTGGAGGTTCCTGGACTTCTAAAAGTAGAATGGGAGGCAGAGCTGTCAGCTTTCAGGCTCAACTCCAAGTTTCTGTTCAGGAGGCTGACACAGACTCTTTTGAAGGCTGGGCTCAAAACTCAAAACTCATTATTCATTGTATATTATAGGTTGACAGGTGGAAATAGGAAAGATTTTACCTTGGTGACATAAGGAAGGATGCAGATGCAGCCGAAACATGTCAGCAAACGAAATATTTCCTGCTTCCACCTGTCGTTAGAAAAGAACCCATAATATACTTTTCTATTTAATAAAGTTACAGTTAGGGCTGGTTCAGGACATGTTAGGCTATTTTCCTCATGAAGCTGCTGTCAGATCTATAATGAGCTTCTTTCCTTTCTCAATACAAGCAAGCTTCATTTATATAGCGTTTTGCTTCAGAGATTTTTTTTTACCCAATCACAAACCAATGGAGGCTGCAGCCATGTTTGGTGCTGTCACTCCACTGGGAGCAGTTTGAGGTTCAGTGTCTTGTCCAAGGACACTTTGACATGTGATGGGATATGATGGGAATGGAACCTGCAACCTTCTGATTGGGAGACGACGGCTCTATCAACCGAGCCATGCCGCCCATCATGCATGTCACCATTACATGTCAGTACCTCTCTCTCTCTCTCTCTCTCTCTCTCTCTCTCTCTCTCTCTCTCTCTCTCTCTCTCTCTCTCTCTCTCTCTCTCTCTCTCTCTCTCTGTCTCTCTCTCTCACTCTGTGTCTCTCTCTCTGTCTCTCTCTCCGTGTCTGTCTGTCTCTCTCTCTGTCTCTCTCTCTGTCTATCTGTCTCTCTCTCTCTGTCTCTCTCTCTGTCTCTCTCTCTCTCTGTCTCTCTCTCTCTCT